>PVJS01001450.1:0-97768 GCA_004027185.1 Glis glis | reverse complement strand
AGGAAGGAAGGAAGGAAGGAAGGAAGGAAGGAAGGGAAGGGAAGAGAAGGGAAGGAAGGGAAGGAAGGGAAGAAGGGAAGGAAGGGTGGGCGGGCGGGCAACTTGATATAGATTGAGGACGTTCGAGGCCAGTGTTCTTTTCAATCCAGCACCCCTTGAGGGCAGGATTCATCTAGGGTTCATTTTGATATCCTCCACATTTTAAATGATCGATAAATGCCACATCCAACTAAGAGAGCTGACCTTGTGGGGAAAACATCTACAGACCAATCCTGTGGTATTTGTAACTGAGTAGTTTCTTAGTCATCAAATGACAAAATTCCACTCACACTTCAAAACCCGGCTCAGGTATAGCCTGTTCTGTGAGGTTTTTGCTACAGTTTGGTGGAATTTCAAATTCAGTGTGACTAGTTATATAGTACTTTGCTGATGCTCATATGTGTCTGATACATTGAACTCACATTCATTTGAATTACAGAGAGACTAAAGGATCATGCTTGATAAAATTCTACATTCAAAGTACTTTCATATCTACCATTTTATTTGATTCTAATTGAAATCCCAGGTAATAGGAGGTATGGTGATTATGATCTTCACTGGACAGAAACAAAATCTGAGGCCCAGAGAGATTGAGAGAAGCCACAGTTAGTTGACCTCAGGATCTTTGGGGGCACACATGGGGACTCACCGCAGAAATCAGCTGTCCTCCAATCAACACAGACCCCACTGGTCCGACAGAAGTGGGCATAAGAGGCAACCACATCACATACTCGCTCCTGGTGGCAGCCGTCCTGCTGGCAGATGGCATAGAATGCGGCTGGGGCAAGGACCTTGTGGCACTCAGCAAACAGGGCCGAGAGGAGGACCTGGCAGTGGGAGCTGTTGGAGACAGGACACTGCTCCTCAGGCACAGGCTGGCACATCCGCCCCGGCTGCTGCACCGTCCACTCCTGGACGAGTGTCCTCCAGTCTGTGGTGACTGTGCCATCCCTCAGCATGAAGTCATTGGCCCCATTTTCATCACAGATCCCTATAGAAACAAGAAAAGACAAAGTTGGCAGCCCCAGGTGCCAAAAAACCCATTGACCTGGCCATTCTCCATCAATGCCCACCAGGGTCTGAGTCTTGCTGCTGGATGCCTACTACTGCACCCAGAAATGCTTCATCCGAGGGCCCTGAAAGTACAAGTGAGGCTTACCAGCATAAGGGGGTGGAGAGGGAGTGGGTGAGAAAGGGCTCTTACCACAAAGACCATACATCTTGGAAGCAGAGATCTTAGGACTAAGCTGCAGCTGAAACTCATTGTTTTGTGGAGTGAATGTAAAGACATGGCCAAGACGGTGGAATCTGACCTCGTGCATGATGGCACCATAGATTCTGACTTCCATGTTCCCACCTACATAAGGCACAGGGACCAGTCTCCCATTCACCGCCACCTGCAAAAGAAAAAGCTCATCAATAGTGCCAGCAACGAGGAATTCTAGAACCTCAGTCTCAAGCTTCTTACTGGAGATACTGAGAGTCCCTGTAACATGTGTCACACAATTGCAGTGTTGACCACAAACCCTGATATTTGTCAGGAGCTCTTCTAAAACAAGGTGGCTGACCACAAACCCTGATATTTGTCAGGAGCTCTTCTAAAACAAGGTGGCTTTGCAGAGCTTAGCAGGGCAAACTGTTACAATACTGTACAAAAGTCATGCACCTAGCCTTGGACCACGAGGGGTTAAAGAGAACTTTGAGTTTGTGTGATGCAACTGGGAAGGGCAACCCCCTGGAGATAGGTTGGAAAGTTGCCATTTTTCCAGCCTATCTGTGCAGTCTCCAGGAGCATCTATCCGAACTACTTTTGTGTGTATGTGTGCCACTTTGGAGACCCCACCATGTATCATATCAAACATATTAAAATGTACTCACACCCTGCGATGAATATAATTTTTGCTATAAAAATTTTGGAAGCGTTTTATCGCTTTGATTTTAAATTTTTTTGGCTATGAGTTACTCATTTAATATATGACTAGCTATGATTTTTCAGCAATTATTGTTCATGTTCAGAAATTCTTGCAAAGTGAGAAAAATCTAGCCTACGAGTTGTTTTCACACAATGAAATATTTATGATTTCCAAATGAACAAGTAAAGAAGTTGGCATCATGTAACCTTTTGTAAACATTTAATCAAACATGTATTTATATCAGTTTGGCAGTTTTCTTTTCAAATTTTGGAGCCATAGATTTTGTTTAAGCCCTAAATATTTTCAAAGGCCCTGATTCAGGTCCTAAATATTTCCCTTTGGAAAGCTCACAGGCCTTAGGCACTGGGCTCATAATGCCTACTGGATAAACAGACCTGGTGCCAACCCCAGTTTCCTACCAGTGCCAGAAACTGGCACTAAATTCATAATTTAACGCTATCTAAAATTGATTCTCTCCTCCAAATCTGGGCCCAGAACAATATGAAATCACGCCAAGAAAAGGGAGATGGCAATAAGCCCCTCAGAAGAAGGTGGTACTCTACTAGTCTGGCAGAAGGTTGAGTCCCCAACAGCAGCACCAGCTGCCACCAGCCCGGTGTGGCTTCCCTGAAGTGCTGCAGCTGCCTTGCCATGGGACCCACCCAAAGCACCTCTCACCTCCATGTCACTGTGGAGCTCGACAGAGAGGCCGTCATGCTTCACCTCAATGGATTTCATGCAGGCTTGCCTCACCCCAGGGCTGCAGGCACCATTGTGGAGAATCACCTCCACATCCTGCTCCTTGTTTAGAAACAAGACATAGGAACAACTGCCGGTCAGCTTGAAGTTCTGCCCATCGAAGGTCACGATGTGCCGAGTGGAGCTGCCCATGCACACACCTGGACAGAGAGAGCAGAGGATAGATGTGACACTCTCCAGGCCCCCATACCTGCAATATGCAGAGAGGACATGTGACCAGGCTGCACACAGACAAATCCAGTTGAGACCTCCACAGGCCCTTTGAGGTCCTATGGTCTAATTTTCTCCTTTTTACAGATTAGGAATCTGAGACTGAGAGGTAGAAAGGCTTAGGTAAGTAACACTTGGCCATTAAATATTTTCTTGGAGAAGGATAAATGTTACATTAAAACGTGGCAAATTATAGAACCACACTTCCAAGAAATGTAAATGTGCAACTTGAATGGCCCACTCTACAGGGATGCCTTGGCCCAGGGAACAAAGTTATGTTCCAGGGGTGTTACAACTTGTAGAAATCACAGGGAGCTAAGCGAGTTATGAACTCATGATCTCATTGTAAAGAAAATTCACATAAAGACACATGTGTCCATTCAGCTGCCAACTGACTAATGGTACAAGTGGCCATGTTGACTTAATCCCTTAAGGGATTGCACAAGAGAAATATGTCCAGAGCCAAAAAAAAAAAAATGGGTCTCAGAGTTCCCTCATTTGACCCTCAGTCATTCAAATAATCATCAAATTCTCAAAGTTCCTATGAAAAAGCCATTTGTGAATACTACCCATTTTGCATCTGCATAAAACCATTCAGTAAAATATGCCCACTTTGAAAGTACCACTGCCTTAAGTGATTTGAAAGCTAATCTTGGACCTAAATGAAGTTGGAGATGAACTTTCCAGACAAACCACAACCACATCTACGGTAGTGTATGAATAAAAACCCAAGAGCTGAGAGGAAGACTCAGTGGAGTAGTAAGACCATATTAGTGTCCCTCACTCATGGACAGTCCTGGAGAGCCTCCACCTGCTTGGTGACTGTCAAGGAAGCAGAGTCACTGACAAGTAACGGGTCTGGAAGTACCATTTCTCAGAGCTGAGAAGCCTCCCCAGAAGTTCTTCCACTCAACATCCCTGAATTCCTTGAGCATCCAGTCATTTCTGAGTGACAGGACTGATTGCTACTGGCCTGTTGGGTTCATGCTGCAAGTGATCTCTGCTACAGTTTCAGAAGTGTCCCCCAAAGGCCCATGTGTTGGAATTTTGGTTTTCACCCTGTGGCACTACTGGGAGGTGGTGGAACCTTTAAGAGGTGGGGCTTGGTGGAAGTTAAGTCACTGGAGGTGTGCCCTCAAAGGGGTTATTGGAACCCTGACCCCTTCCTCTAGCATTTTGCTTCCAAGACATGAGGGAAGCAGCCTCTTCTGCTATGTACTCCCCACCATGATGTGCTGCCCCACCACAGACCTAAAAGCAATGGGGTCAACTGACCATGGACTGAAGGCTCCAGAACTGTGAGCCAACATAAACCTTTGGAGGCAAAAGAGTTGCTAAAGAAGTAGTGAAACAGTCCTATTTGTAGGTTATATGACACTGTACCTGAAAAACCCTAGAGAATCATGATCAAACTAATTCAATAAAAAAGAGTACAATAAAATCACAGGATATAAATTTAAGATACAGAAACCAATACCATTCATATATGCAAATAATAACCAGCTGAAGAACATAATGGAGAGGAAAAACATTTACAACAGCAACAAAGAAGTTCAAATACTCAGCATAAACTTAGCAAGAAATGTGCAAAGCCCCTATGAGGAAACTTTAAAATACTCCTAGAATACAGAAAAGTCAGCTTGAATAAGTGGACAGAAATCTTGTCTTGGATAAGATGAGTCAATATCATACAGATGACAGTTCTCCTAACATTGATGTATAAATATAATGCAATCCCAATAAAAATACCAACGAACTTCTTATAGAGCTAAACAAGTTTACACTAGAGTTTATATGGAAAAAACATGAAATAATAGCCAGAAAAATACTGTAGAAGAAATCAATGCAAAGGTACTAGTCCTACCAAACACTAAAACATACTATACATCCTGTATATTAAGATAGTATAGTACTGGTACATGAATAACAAGTGGAATGAATTTCAGAAATAAACCTATGCATGTTTGAAATTTTAATATATGATGAAAGTTCTTCTCACATCATTAGGACAAATTTTGACAAGTCAATAAATGGTACCTAGTAGTTATTTTAAAAAGATAAAGTTAGATCTATATTTCTTTGTACAAGATAATCTATATTTCTTTGTACAAAAGATTATTTTATTTTTAATAATTTTAATTGTAAATAATAATTTTATTTTAATTAATAATTAATTAATAATTAATAATTAAATAATTAATAATTAAATAATGATCTTAATTTTAAATAATAGATTGTTTAAATAAATAATCTATTTAAAGATTATTCTTTTGTATAAAGAATATTTAAGATTATTCTTTTGTATAAAGAATAATCTTTAAATAGAAGAGGTATATAGATGTAAAGATTAAAATATATATGCACTAAAGGAAAATGTAGTTGAATTCCTCTCGTCAACTTTTCAGTGGGGACAGGATTTCTATGATTCAAAATTCAGTCAGTAAAAGAAAAAAATGATTAAATATGGACTACAAAAAATAAAGAAACGTGAATAGCAAAAATCATCAAAAATAAAGTCAACACAATTGGCACAATAAAACACTTGTGATCTATATCACAGAAAATGGGGTAATAGCCCCAATATTTTAAAATAGAAATAAAGAGTAAACCCCAATGGAAAGAAGAAATAATGGGTACATATGGGGCAGAAAATAGATATTCAACTTCAAGAAGCCTAAAGGGCTCCAAGTAGGATGAATCCAAAGGAGTCCACACCAAGATATATTATAATCAAATTGTCAAAAGTCAAATATAAGTAGTCTCTCTTGAAAGCAGCAAGAGAAGAGCTGCTTGCCATATACAAGGGAGTCACCATGAGACTGTCAGCAGATTTCTCAGCAGAAACCTTGCAGGCCAAAAGTTGTTATGTTCAAAGTTGTGATAGAAAGAAAACTATCAACCAAGAATATTATATCTGGCAAAACTGTCTGTTGAAAATGAAGGAGAAATGAAGTAGTAAAGATGATTTTTCTCAGATAAACTGAGGGAGTTCATCACCTCTAGATCTATCTTATAATAAATGTAAATTGAGACAGATGTGGTGGCACACACCTGTGATCCCAATATTTGGGAGGCTAAACAGGAGGATCACAGGTTTGAGGTCAGCCTCAGCAACTTAGTGAGACCCTCAAAAAAAATAGGGCTGGGGATGTAGCTCTGAAGTAGAACACCCCTGGGTTCAATCCTCAGTATCACAAAAAAAAAAAAAATAGAAGAAGAGGAAGAAGGAGGAGGAGGAGGAGGAGAAGCAGCTGCTAAATTGAGTTTTTCAAGTTGAAATGAAAGGTTATTAGGCAGCAACACAAAAGTACATAGAAGTTTAAGGCTCCTGGTTAAAGGTAAATATATACATAAGCTCAGGATATTGTACTACTGTAATTGTGGTGCATAAATCACTTTGAAATCTAGTATAGAATTTCAAAGAAAAATTATGAAAAATAATTATAACTATATCTTTATGAATACACATTATTAGAAGGATGTAACCTGTGGCATCAATAACATAAAGTTGGAGGGAGAAGTAAAAGAGTAGAATTTTTGTATGCAATTGAAACTAAGCTATTGTCAGCTAAATAGGTTGTTATAACTTATAGGGTGATTTATATAAGCCTCATAGTAACCACAAAGAAAATACCTATAAAAGAAAATGAGAAAGGAATCAAAGTACACACACACACACACACACACACACACACACACACACACTTACACCACTAAATATACTTTGACATATATATGAAATACAAAAAAGGCAGTGAGAGGAAAATAAAGGCAAAAAGATACAAGACAGACAGGAAAAAAATAACAAAAACGGCAATAGTTGTCTTTCCCTATCAGTAATTACTGCAAATGTAAGCCGGGTGTGGTGGCGCACGCTTGTAATCCCAGTACTTTGGGAGGCAGAGACCAGAGGATTGCGGCCAGCCTCAGCTCTCTCACTCTCCCTGTCTCTCTCTCTCTCTCTACTTAATGAGGCCCTCCGCAACATCGTGAGGCCCGGTTTCAAAATAAAGGATAAAAAATAGGGCCGGGGGTGTAGCGCGGAGGTAGAACGCCCCTGGGTTCAATCCCCGGTACCGCAAAAAAAAAAAGTAATTACTGCAAATGTAAATGGAATAAACTCTTCTATCAAAAGATAGTGACTGAATAAAGTTTTACAAATAAAACACAATAAGACCCAACAATAAGCTAGAGGTTCACTTTAGACTTAAGGACCACATAAGCTGAAAGTGAAAGGAGGGGAAAAAATATTCCATGCCAATAATGAACAAAAGGGAGCAGGGCAGCCAGGTGTGGTGGCGCATGCTTGTAATCCCAGTACTTGGGAGGCGGATACCAGAGGATCCGGGTTCGCGGCCAGCCTCAGCTACTTAGTGAGGCCCTCCGCAACTTCGTGAGACCGGTTTCAAAATAAAGTATAAAAAATAGGGCCGGGGGTGTAGCGCGGAGGTAAAATGCCCCTGAGTTCAATCCCTGGTACCACAAAAAAAAAAAAAGAGAGAGAGAGCAGGGCAGCCATACTTAAATCAGAAAAAACAGACTTTAAGTCAAAAATGATTACAAGTAACAAAGAAGTACAATATATAATTGACAATTCATCAGAAAAGTATAATTATAAATATACATGCATCCAATATCAAAGCACCTAAACATATGAAACAAATATTGACAAAATTAAAGATAGAAATGATCAGCAACATAATAATAGTAAGAGATTTCAGTATCTCACTTTCAATAATGAATATCCAAACAAAAGAGCAATAAGCAAACAGAGGATCTGAATAACACTATCCACCAAAGGGACCTAATGGACATATCAGGAGCATTCCACCCGCCGGCAGATGCATATTCTTCTCACCCACACATGGAAGGAAGCACATGCTAGTTCATAAAACAAGTGTTAAAAAATATGACAGAAATCGTTCCATACACCTTTTGACCACTACAGAATGAAACCAGAAACCAATAATAGAAGGATTTCAGGAAATTCACATATATTAATTAAATAACACCCTTGAACACAAAAAAGATGGGTGAAAGAAGAAATCAGAAGACGTTTTGAGATAAATGAAAGGATAACAAAAGCAGTTATAAGAAAGATTTAGCAGTGAATGCTTCCATTAAAAAAGAAAAAAAACTCAAACAACTTACCTTTATAACTTAAGGAACTAGAAAAAGAAGAATGAACTGAAGTTAAAGTTGGCAGAAGAAAGGAAACAATAAAAATTTGAGGATAAATAAATGAAATAAAAAATAGAAAAATAAATAAAACTAAGAGTTGTTTTGAAAAAGATCAGCAAAACTGACAAACCTTTATAGCTAGACTAAGAAAAAAAGAGAAGACTAAAATAAACCAGAAATGAAAGAGGAGATATAACAACTACAGCACAAAAATAAAAAGGATTATGAGAGACTACTATGAACAATTATACACCAACAAATTGGATAACCTAAAGAAATGAATAAATCCCTGAAACATACCATCTACCAAAACTGAATGATGAAGAAATAGAAAATCTGAACAGACCTAAAACTAGTATAGAGATTAAATTAGTAATCAAGACCTCCCAACAGAGAAAAACCCAGATGGCGTCACTGGAGAATTCTACCAAACTTTAAAGAAGAATTAATGCCAATCCTTCTCAAACTTTCCCCCCAAAAAAATGAAGAGAAGGGAATACTTCCAAACCTATTTTATGAGGCCAGAATTTCTCTGATCCCAAATTCAGACAAAGATACTCTATGAAAAGAAAACTACAGGCCACTATTCCTGATGAGTATAGATGCAGTATCATTCCCGACAGCCAAGAGGTAGAAACAACTGAAATGTCCATCAATGGACAAATAGGTAAGAAAATATGGTCCATACACATAGCGGTATATTATTCAGCCTTTAAAAAGAAGGAAATCCTTTCATATGCTGCAACATGGATTAACTTTGAGGGCATTATGCAAAGTAAAATAAGTCACAGAAGGAGAAAAACTGCATGAATCCACTTACATGAGGTACCTAAAATAGTCAAACTCCTAGAAGTGAAAAGTAGAATCGTAGTTATAGGGTCTGGGAGGAGGGAAAAATGGATAGTTGTTGTTCAATGGGTGGGGGTTACATTCATGCAAGATAAAAAATAATAGTTCCAGAGATTTGCTGTACAACAATGTGCAACTAGCTAACAATACTGTATTGTGCACTTGAAAAATTATTAAAGGGGTAGATCTCATGTTATGCATTTTTCTGATGATGCTAAAAGATAGAAAAATGGAAGGAAACACGAGCAGGTAATTCACAGAGGTAGGTTTAAAATGGCACTTAAACATGCGAAAAGACGTGTAACCTCATTCATTCTTAATTACCAACTGAGACTTTGATGACTTAAAGTGACCCCAGAATTCTTTCTGAATAAACAGAAATAGCATGAGGTCTGCTGGAATTCCCATCTAGGCAGCAGGGACATTTATCCCACTACATAGATTCTAAAGAGAAAGTGAGATACAAGATACAATTTTGATGGCATCCCACAATTATGTCTGTTCGGCATAATGGTTGTGAGCTCTCCACTGCTGGGCAGGGACCATCAAAACCAGCCATGTCTCCACCATAAGGAGAGAACTTGCCCACCGCCATGGATCAAGCTCAGCAGCTTTCCATGAGATGGACTTGAATCTGTCCTTCTCTTCACAAGGCCACCCTGATGTTGCCCTGCTGCACCGAGCCCCATACAGCTCTAGATGTGACTGGAGACTTCTGTGGAAGCCTCTCTCTCCCTGCTATACTTCCACTGATGTATCAACAAACACGGAGACTCCCAAGGGTTGACCTCCCAACAGCCAAGCTGCACACTGACCTCAGAAAAGCAACTCTTAGTTCTGGCTGTGCATTGTCTTGAAAAGTGCCTCCCAAAGACAGAGAAGGAAAGCAGGACTAACCGCCTACACTGGATGAAAAGGGAGGGAAGGCGGGTGGAGGTAGGGGTACATGCAGGGAGGCAGGAAGGGTACTCCCAGGCCCTTGCCTTCTGCTCTGCCTTTCTGCTTTGCTAAGTGAAAAGCATTGCCCCTTCGACACTTCCCAGGCTGGGAAAGCAAAGGACTCACAGGGGCAGGTCCAGCGGCAGCCACAGGTCTCTTCCACCCGAATAGGGGACTGGCTGCTGGGGCATGAAGGCCTGGGTCCCCGGTCACAGTTGACCCGATGGCTCTTCAGCAAGGTCTGGCCATCTGGCAGGCAAGTCACTGTGTGGCACTGATCTGGCAAAGTCCAGACGTCCCCAGGCTGCATAAGAAAAACAGATCCAGGAAGGGAATAGGATGAGGCACTGCAACCCTAAACCCATACAACTAACCGCCTCTGAGCACACAGATTAGGATTGGACATCAGCCTTAATGGCAAGGAGGCCACATGAGCTAGGAAGCAGAACACAAGATTTATAGGTGGATCCACCCAAAACAGGATAACAGTAAGCAGGAGATCTGGACTAAGACCAAAGGAGGAGTAACAGACCAGTGTGAACAAGAGCCCCACACACACACTAACCAGTGGGAACAAGAGCCCCAAACATACATTACCAATCTTTCTTTCAAAGTCAATAGAAAGGGACTTACCCTCTTCTCGTTCCCATCCTCATCCATGCAAATTCTAACAAACCCTGAAACAGTATGAACAAGGCTTTAGTTCCCACAGATCACCCAGAAATTCTAAAGCATTCACAATGTCTGCCTGGGCTACCTGGTGTAGCCTTTGAAGTCAACCCAACTCTGAAAAGAATCTGAGTGGGTTTCACAGGAGGCCCGGGGGACACAAGGCTAAGGGGTGAACACCCTGAGACTCTTCAGATGTGCTTTGTGGTAACTAATAGTTGTGGTGATGGCAACCACGGTGATCATGTGGCAATGACTTTTCAGTCAGTCACTATCTCCTTTTATACGTAGATCGCTGCCAGGAAGGTGGGGTGGCAGGGTGAAGAAATCTACTTGAAGACGGCTACGGGGATGGCTACCATTGAGCAGGAACAGGCAATGACTCTGCAGTAGGTTTCGACTTAACAGCTAATTACACTGGGAATATACATATGAACCAGACCAAAAAATGGTATAATCTTTTTAAGTTTCTAACCTAAAATCAACTTAACCTACGTCCCTTTGACGTTAGATTCTATGTTGTACTTCTAAAGCCCTTTATACTCATGTGGAGACCAAGTATGGGGCCATGATCTGCAGGATGTTTGTTGGGCTTCCCTGCTTATGTCTCCCGATTGTTGTGTCCAATGTCCCTCTGTAGAAACAAGCATGGACTTTCTCTGCTGAAGTTCAGATGGGCAGCTCAGTTTGAGGGGAAGGAGGACTGTACACAGAATACTTTCTGGTGGCCCCTGAAGGTTTGTAGCATGTGCTTTCTGGGAGCAGAAACTTAAAACATCCTGGTCTATATAAGAATCTTCATACAAGGCTGATCTTATACTCTTACGCATGAGCATCCTTGGGCCTCTTAAATGGTAGTTTTGTTTTGTTTTTGTGTGAGGTTTTGTTGTTGTTGTTGTTTTTGAGGTAGGTAAGAAGGATATGAGAAGACTCACCAGAGCACAGCTTGTAGAAGAAGGAATGGCCCAGGGTGACCATGGTGGGCAGGTCTTCAATTCGCTGGAGCTTCACCACATTAGAGCTGGCCTCTGGGCCTGCCAAGATCCTCAGCTGTGCTGAGTCATAACGATCCCCAATTCCAATGGGGAACACTGTCACTTCTGTAGTGAGCAAAGGAACAAGAAAGGGCCTGTGGTCAGGCGAGCTCAAAATGGACCAGCCTGATGCTATGTCCTGCACCTGGAAGGAGCCTCTGAGGCTCCTGTTTTCCAGTCTGGTCACACACACCAAGCCTATGAGGAAGGCACTCATTCAGTCGATGAATGTGAAAGAGCTCCTACTCTGTGCCTGGTACTGTTCTAAGCAATGGGCATGCAGTGAACCAGGCAGATAAAGCCCCTGTCCCCTGTCCTCGTGGAACACACACCGGGGAGAGACAATGAACAGACAAAAAACTAAACACATAGTATTTCAGATGTGCACACATGCACAAAATGGGGTAAGGAGGATGGGAGTGCCCAGGGGAAGGGATGGGGGTTATAGTTATGGTTCAGTGAAAAGAGGACATTTGAAGAGAGACCTGAAATAATAATGGCGGGAGCCAAAGGGACACCTGAAGGAGGAGCATCCCAAGCAAAAGGAGCCATGAGAGCGAGAGGCCCAGGGCAGAGGTGTGAGAGCAAGCCCTGGGCTGGAGCTGGGCAAGCAAGAGAAGGAGCGGAGCACAGACCATACAAAGCTTCATAGACCACGGCAAGGACTTAACATGCCTCTGAGTAAAACAGAAAGCCAGCCAAGACATGGGGCAGAGGAGTGACAGGAGCTGACTGGTCTTCAAAGGTTCACCACAGCGGCCATGTTGAAAATGAACTTCAGGGGATGGAGGTGGAAGCTGGGGATGCAGTCAGAAAGCTATCTCAGTGGTCCAGATGTGAAATGCCGGGGGCCTGGGTGGTGGTGACGGTGGAGTGGTGTGATTCTCAATATTCTTGGAAGATGAGGCTATAGTTTGTCAATGGATTGATTGGGGGTGTGAGAGAAAAGTTCCATGTGGAACCACAGCTGGGTCATATCTGTGCCCTTCCCCATCCAAATGCATCATCCTTCATCTCTTGTCCATCCGGCATCCCCAAGCTCATCATCCTGGTACCAGGAAAAACACTCTGAATACATGAAGGTCCTAACGGTTCTCAAAGCCCCACACAGAATCACTCTGGCCTCAGACATGATGTTTTAGAGAGAGACTAAGGACACCAGTTGTTTTTCTTTCTTTTTTTTTTTTAACTGGGGATTGAACCCAGGGACATTCTACCTTCGAGCTACCTAGCCCAATTTTTTTTTATTTTTATTTTGAAACAGGGTCTCACTAGGTTAATGAGAGTCTCACTACTTGCCAAGGCTGTCCTCGAACCTGTAATCCTCCCATCTCAGCCCTCCCAAGTACTGGGATTACAAGCATGCACCACCACGCATTGGTGCATCGTAATTAAGCACCACAGATTCCAAGTGATACATAAATATATGCACATATCACTTGATGTATTGCCCTCTGTATCCTACCCCTCTCCCCTTTCTTCCCTCCCCATACATATTAGTGAGACTGGTAGTGATACCTTCATGTATGGACATAACCTCATTTGAACTGTTCCCTTCCTCAAGCCTCATTTTCCCCTCCACCTCCTTCCTCAATCCCCTTCCACTATTCTACTGGTCTCTCTCCTCATTTGACTGAAGTCCCTTTTGTTTCCTATTTCTGTTCTAGCTTCCACATGAAAGAAAACATACAACCCTGGGCTTTCTGAGACAGGTTGATCTCACTTAGCATAATATTCTCTACATTCACTTTCCTGCAAATGACATAATTTTGTTCTTCTTTATGGATGAGTAAAATTCCATTGTGTATATACACCACATTTTCTTTATCCATCCATCTGTTGACAAATACCTAGGTTGGTTTCATAATTTGGCTATTGTGAATTGTGCTGCTGCTATACACATGGGCCTAAATATCACTATAACATTCTGATTTAAATTCTTTTGGGAAGATACCAAGGAGTGGGTCATATGGTGATTCCATCCCTAGTCTTTTGAGGAACCTTCATACTGATCTCCATAGTGGTTGTACTAATTTACAATCCCACCAACAGTGTACAAGAGTAATAACACCGCTTTAAAAAGGAATAGTGTAGAAGTACGATCACCCCTGGACACATGGGGAAAATTTGAAGAATTTAAGGTTATCACAGCATGACACATTTAGTATTGCTTGCTTTCCAAATAACCCAGTGATTGGATGATTTCCTGCTGAAACCAGGCCAGGTGTGAGTAGGCAGCATATTTAAAACTAGCCATAACATCCAAAAGTCACCCCGCCTACCCTCAGCCTTCTAGCATTTAGGGGTCTCGGTGCACACCGGACACTTACGGTTGGATCTGGCAGCATCCGCAGCTGCATCCACTGAATCCGTGGAGACATCCATGACTAGGAGGACCACCGCTTTGGAGGCTCCAGGCCTGGCACCGTGGACTTCTGAAGTGACATATCGCACTGCAAAGGCCAAAGCATCCCCTGAAAAGGGAGAACAGACAGAGTCAGTACCGACTGCCAGAATGGGCGTTTCTGAAGCAGCTGAGCATCCGGCTCCTGTGGATCCTTCGGTCATCTAAAGCCTGAATGATTCACTCAGAAGAAGACACAGTGGGACCTGCAAGAGACCTGGCCCCTCACTTCACAGCAGAGGAAGCTCAGACCAAGGAGCAAAGTGACTGGCTGGGGCCACTCAGTCACAGGCCAAGAATCAGGACCAGCATGCGTGTTCTGCATCCAGCCCGAGGCACCAACATTACCGATTTGGCTGGGGCCTCCTTCCCGCTGCATGAGGTCCACAAGACCCAGCAAATGGGCCTTGTCCTGGGCCACGTTCCATGGCACATCAATGGTGGTGATGCTCCCATACTGCAGCACAGACACCTGAGTGAGATGCGGCCCTGACAGGAGAAAAGCAAGTCACTGTGAATCATGTGGGGCCAGCACCTCCTCCTCACCTGCTGCCCAGGTGCATCGCTCACCTAGGTTGGCCTTTGAAATGAAAGCCTTAGCGAAACTCTTCATCTCATCAAAGTAAGAAGCTGGGAAGCCGGAGGAGCCATCCAGGAGAAGGACGACATCCAGGGGCTGGCTGCAGTCTGCAAAGAGGACCGGGAGGGTGAGCTCATAGGTGCCCAACAAGCCACTGGCCACCAGGCCCACGGCGCCCAGACCCCACATCCGACAGGCAGTGCAGGGCACCAAGGACCACATAGCCAGTTATTCTGGGATAGTCCTAAACACACCAAAGAGACCGGCACACAAAGAGGTTCAGCACTTGCCCCAAATTATCCAGCTGTCAAGTGGCAGAGGTGAAATTCAAACTAAGGCCATCTGGCTCCCAAATCTCAGCACTTCACCTGCCACTAGGCCTTGCCCCAAAAAGTGTCATCTGCTTGGAATAACTCCATCCCCCGTGTGGTAAAGAGGAAGATGACAGTCACCAAAATTAACAGAAGTTACCTTCAAGGCAGAAAGTGGGATTGGGTGGGGATGGGCCGGGTGACAAGTAAGACTTGCACTTCTTACTCCATATCGTTGGTATTGTTCTCATTTAACAACAGGCTTGTATTGCCTTTGAATTTACAAGCACAAACAAGAAAAGATTCTCCCCCCATAAAGAATCGCAATGCAGCTTTCTGCCTGGTCGCTGGGACACACATGCACTCTGAGGCCGAGATGGGCAAATGCAGAAGACACGTCACCACCACACACACGCAGCTCCAAGGCCACTCCCTGCCCTCCCACCCACACGTGGGGCACCAGCATACCAGGGGCAGGGGAGAGGGCGGGGAGCTGCAGCCTCTCTCCAGAGCAGCACCTCTGCAGCACCAGGTCAGGAGCCTCCCGGGGGAGCGTCTCAAAGTCCTGGATGAAGATGGGGGTGTTGGGCCACCCGATCCTCTCCAGCTCCTGTGTGCTGGCATGTGGGCCCACCCCAATGGGCACCACCTGGATGTCTCCAGGCAACCGCTTGATCTCATCAGAGGCGGGATTTCCAGTGACCATGTAGACCAGGTTAGGCACCTGCTCCCGGTCCCCCTGGCTGACGGAGAAGCTGTGCTCAGAGAGGTACTGCAGGGCCAAACCGGTGTTGGTCCTGTTGCCACCCTGGTAGTGGATCTGCCGCACCTGCTGCAGGATGTTGTCCTTTGACTGTGTCTCACTGAAAGTGTACTCCACGGTCACCGTGTAGGCGTACTGCAGCACGGCGATGTGGATGCCGTCCTGGCCCACGTCCATGCGCTGGATCACTTCCTCCAGGAACTCCCTGCTCCTGTTGAAGTTGACCTCACCCACTTGGTCCGAGCCCTCCAGGACGAACGCCACATCCAGAACCATGGATTTCCTCTTGGGTCCCGCTGATGAAATTCCCAAGAGCCCTGGACCCGTGGTGACTTGTGCCACTTCGGGGTGGTACTGAGTGGGGGCAGGCGCCTCCGGGGCAAGGTCACAGAGGTAGCTGATGATCTCGTCCCTCCGCTGCTCCAGCTCGTCCACACCGCTGAGCACGAAGGCCTTGTTCTTGGGGGCCTGCTTCTCGATGAGGCGGATCTGCTTGAGGCTGGCGTGTGGCCCGATGCCCACTGGAATCACGATGACCTTCTTCTTCTTCAGTCCCTGGACATAGCGGACCAGGTTCCGGGACATGCGTGGGGGCTCCTGGCTGGCGGTCAGGAGCAGCACGATGCGGGAGGCCTCGGGCCGGTCAACTTTGCCAAAGATCTGGAACAACGTGTACTTCAAGACCTCACTGGTGGAGGCGACCTCACTGCCCGCATACCTGACCTGGCTGGCAATGCGCCGCAGCTCCGAGGGCCGCTTCCGGGCCTTGAGCTCGATGTAGGCGTGGGAGCCATCGTGGTACTCCACCACAGCCACACGGATCCGCTTCTGGGAGATGTGCAGCCGCTCCATCATGCCCACCACGAAGGCCTTCAGCGTTTCAAACTCGGCCTCCGACAGCCTGGAGGAGCCGTCCAGCAGGAAGACCAGATCCAGCAGCTTGCTGCAGTAGAACTCGTGCAGGGGCGGCTCTGGGGTGTCCTCCACGTACGGGGTGGTGGGCCTGACCGGGGCATCTGTGGGGGGCACCACCAGACCTCCAGGCTCCTGGCAGGCTTCGCAGGTGAGACTGACACCGTCGCAGTGACTGTCAAAAGGGGAGAGAAACCAAGATGACTCAGGAAGGACTGTGGGCACTTCTCAATCTTACAGTGTAGGGCCACAGTGCACATTCCCATAGAACCACCTGCCTGCCCTCAGGGGACAGTCCCCACCCAAGGGAGATGTTACCTACTGCCTCTGCTCCAAGATAGTGTGCACATGCGTGTGCACGCACACACACACACACACACACACACACACAGAAGCGAGGCCTCCCTTGGTTCCAGAAGCCAAAGCTTTAGAACATCTTAGGACCTAAAGAAGACTTTTTGTTCTTTTTGGCCATCCACACAACCATTGAATGGTGTTTTCTTTCCAAGCTGCATCTCTAACCACATTAATATCTGAATATAATCCAAACCCTTTTACAGGTATTTCCAAGGACAAACATTGCTCTAAAAAGTTAATACTGACCAGCACTTGTTAATGTTCTATTGAAGATAAATGGCTTATGGTATTTATTAGAACTGAAGCACTAAGAATTTTGAACCATGTTTAATATGTTGGCTTTAGGAAGTGGAGAAGCTAGGCATGGTGGTGCACACCTGTGATTCCAGTACTTGGGAGGCTGAGTCAGGAGGATTGCAAGTTCGAGGCCAACCTCAGCAATTTAGTGAGACCCTGTTTCAAAATAAAAAATAAAATAGGGGTGAGGGTGTAGCTCAGAGGTAAAATGCCCCTGGGTCCAATCCCTAGTATCAGAGAAGAGAGGGAAAGAGAGGGAGAATAAGAGAGAGAAGAAAATCCAGAGTAAAAACACTTTGGAAACATGACTAAAAATTCAAAATCACAACCTTTCTTTGCAGGACAAAGCACTTAGGAGTAGTAGACAGGGTTCCCTGAGCTAGAAAGAGACAGCGGCTCCTCCTCCATTCCTTCCTCTCGTGGGCACGGGATGGGCGCGCTTGTCACCTGCCAGGTACTGACTAAGCCCTGTGCCCAACCCCGGGCCACCCCGTAAGTCTGTGTCCGAGCATCGCCCCACCCACAAAGTCCCACGGTACCAGGAAGATTTCCAGGCTCTTCTGGTCACTTCACCCTTTTGCCTGTGTCCTACAAGGTGACAGGCACGCCAGACCACAGGTGAAGTCAAGTTATCTGTGCGGGCTAGGGTCTTCGCCTTTCTTACCTTGCCTTCAGCTCGCTGTGAATCTGAGAAGACAGCAGTGCCCTGAGTCCTGGAAAGTGTCCCCCTGTGGCCTGACTGCCAGGCGATGTCCCAGCCTGCTATGGAGCTACTGTCCACACCTGATTGATGCCTCGGCGGGTCGCGCGGTAGCTGCCCGCCGGTGTGCCAGCAGAGGCGGTGGGGAGAGGGCTCTAGCTCTCCTGCCCTTTTATCTTGCAACTCCAGGCCAGCGCTGGACTGACCCCATCCTGCATTCGTGCAGTCTCCATTCCAGCATAGGGAGGGTGGGCCAACAATACGTAAATTCGTACTTCCTCATGATCCGCACAATTTATCGCTTCAATCCTGGTTAACAGCACGTGCGTGACATACTTTCTCGTTTCCTGTGTTTGCGAGAAGGCTCGCCCCGGGCAGTGTTTGCTCTTGTTTGTACAGATGGTGGCGGCAAGATCTGGCTCTGGCAGCTGCGGCCACAGTCCCCTCCCCAGCGAGTTGAAGTTCTCAAGTTTAAGTTCTCATTCAGCTTGCTCCACGTCGGGGAGCAGTGTTGAATATATCAGAATTTTAATAAATGTTCCCTACTTATAGGCAGAACTTCAAAAAGCTCAGCACTCACCCTGAAGACTCTTTCTCACCTCCCCGAAGACCAGCGTCCCAGAGGCAATTCCAGTGAGAGCCAAGGTGACAGCAATGAATGTCTTCCCTCCAATTTTGATAGTCATGCCCTATGACCAGGACTGCAGCCTCAAGACGTCTATATGACACCCAGGGGTCAGGGGCTCCTCTCACTTCGCACCCTGAATTCCCACCTCCTTCAAAAAACTGACTTCCATAGATGCCTGTCTTTGGACTAGACATGACTTCTAGGGACACTAAGAGCCATAAAGAAATGGTGAGGAAAAGAAGATGCTGCCAGGTATGGTGGACATGCTTGTAATCCCTGTCCTCAGGAGGCTGAGACAGGAGGATCCCAGGTTCACAGCCAGCCTCAGCTAGTTAGTGAGGCCCTCCTCAACTTAGAATCTGTTTCAAAATAAAGAATAAAAAATAGGGCTGGGGTGTAGCTTGGAGGTAGAATGCCCCTGGGTCCAATCCCCAGTACCACAAAAAAATAAATAAATAAAGATGCTAACTACCCTGATTTGATCAGTACACGCTGTATACATGTGTTGAAACAGCACACTGTACTCCACAAAAATGCACAAGTATTACATATTAATCAAAAAGAGAAGCCAGGTGTGGTGGTACGCACCTGTAATCCCAGGACTTGGGAAGCTGAGACAGGAGGATGGCAGGTTCAAGGCCAGCCTCAACAACTTAGCGAGACCCTCAGCAACTTAGCAAGATCCTATTTCAAAATTTTAAAAAAAAAATTTAAAAGGGCTGAGGCTGTAGCTCAGAGATAGAATATACTCCTGAGAGAGAGAGACTGTACCCTGTCTTCTGTGAGAAAAGGCAAAAACCTCTTGGGAGGTAAGTACTTCTTTAGAAGTATCTTTGGGAGGAAGCAGGCTAATCTGCTCTTAAAGAAGGAGATGCAAACTCTAGAAACAAACTAAAAAATAAACTAAAGTGAATTAGCAAACTAACTAAACTAAACTCAATGTCTCAGTTTGCAGCCTCATCTCTACATCATGCTAATTGAGATCAGCCAGTCTCAGAAAGTCAAGGGCCACACGTTTTCCCTCATATGTGGAGGCCAGAGAGAATAAAGGAATAAAAAAGGGATCTCATGAAAACAGAAGGGAGACAAAGTAGAGGAAGGGACTTGGGGCGGGAAAGGGGAGGTACTAGGGAATGAAATTGACCAAACTATGTTATGTGCATGTACAAATATGTCACAATCCCACATGTAAGTATAATTATAATACACCAACAAATATTTTTTAAAGAATAGGAATAAAGCCTAGTCCCTGAGCAGACCCCAGCGAAGACAGTAAGACACATCACTTCAGGCGACCAGGGAATAGTGTTACCAAGTCTGGCAGCGTGCAGGGTCATCGGGGTTCAAGGTGACTCTCCTCCCTGGGGCAAGGCGCCGGCCAGCCACCTCACACACGGGGCAGTCCTGGGGGTTGATGCAGGTCTGCAGAAGTTCATCCAGGATTTTCCCTGTACAGCACACCACTCATTAGGAGCCGAACACTGACTTTTCACACAGAGAATGCTCACGGGTCACTAACGGGTCCTGCCCCAGAGGCCACCTCACCATGCAGGGAGCCCCCTTCCTCCTGGTGCCTTGACTTATCCACCAGCAAAGCCTCACCCCCTCCAAGCCTGAAATCTTATCTCCAAGGACCTTCTCACTCTTCCAAAGAGTGTATTCAATAACTTCAGAGCTGCACCGTCCAGTACGTTAGCCATTAACCTCAGGGGCTATTTCAATTTAAATTAAGCACGATTCAATAAAATGAATAATTCAGCTCTTCAGATGCACACATCGCCTTTGCATTCGATAGAGCATTCCCATACTGCACAAAGTTCTATCAGGAAGTGCTGCTTTACATGATAAAACTGTAACTGGGCACATGAAAGCACTCTAGAAGGGCTGGCAGGGAGCAGGGGCATCTGTCCTCACGCACAGGGCACCCGGCGTAAGGGCCTGGGTTTAGTCCCCAGCAACAAAGGGGTTAGAGAGCATTTGACAGAAGCTCAACTTAGCAAGAATCAGAACTGGCCTGGCTTTGACCCAGGGACCCACAGAAACAGAACTTGTTTCTGGGTGGCAGTGCTGGGGACAAAGCAGAACAGAACGGGCCTCACCTGGGGGGCAGTGCGCATGGCAGCCCTCCACGCACTGCACGGGGCAGGCCAGCGGCTCGGGGTGCTGGCACGTGACGGGGCAGGCGGGTGCGCAGCTGTTGTAGCGCCACTCGCACTCATACCCACTCTCCCGGATGTTCCGCTCCTCGCAGCTCTGGGCTGTGTAGACAGAAGGGAAGGCCATGACCACAGAAGCCTCAGGCAGGCCTGTGCCACCCCAGAAGCCAGGACTGCAGCAAAGGCCTGGGACAGACCCAGGGAAACCCAGGAGGTGATGACAGGGTGGGGGAAGGGCGATGACACTGGGGAGCTGAGGGACCAGAGTCACCAACAGTAGAGGTGTCTGGATTTTTTTTAAGCACCCAAACCAAGAACCTGGGGTCCAAATTGGTTTTCTCTATAAAGACATTAAGTTATGTATGCCCAAGAAAGGAGGACTCCATATGAACTCGTGAGTTGATCACTCGTACTGGCAAACATGATCATGGCTAAGTGAAGACAGAGATGGACCTCCTTCCTCTCTTCATCTTTGCCCCCTCTTCTCTTCCTTCCAGAATTTCTCCAGAAAAGTCTTTGTGTATCAGCATGTTAGATCCACATCCCTCCTCACTCATGTGAACTCCTTATGTGACTGTCCTAATTCTGTGTAACCCCTGGCCCTCTGTCACACCCTAGACTGCTTCCTCTTCCCACGCAGGCATCCTCCTGCACCCCACAGGGCCTTCGAGTCTAGACACTTGTGGGGCAAGGGGAGGGTGCCCGGGACAGGGAGTGGGGGTTCATCAGGACTCACGGCACAATGTGGCAGTCCTCCAGGTCACCACCTTGCCGTGTTGGGCACACACATGGGCGTAGGCAGCGATGGTGTCGCAGAAGCAGGCACAGTCCCCAATGGACTCACAGGAGCAGGTGTCGTAAATGCAGATGTCCAGGAATGGCTCGGGGTCCACCTGCAAAAGGAGCCTCAGGTAGCCGTGGCCTAGAGCCAAGAGCTGGGACTCTGGCTTTTGGTCTGGGTGAGAATGTTCTCCTGTTCGAGAGAAGGATAAGGTGTCTCCAGGGTAGATAGAGAATGTAGGTTGACAGTCCCAAAGACAGAATGGGTAAAAAGGCAAGATTCCTATTTTCAAATCTAGATTCCAGCAAGAAACATTGAATAGAGTAGGGATACCAGCCTTTCACAGAATATCATGTGTCTAAGAATTTTTCAAAGGAACATTCTCTCTGTCCATCTTCCACCTAACTGCTGTCATCCATTCACCCCCATGACCCACAGGTGTTTGTGTGTTTTGAAACTCATGCAGGCTGCCCACTCCCTTTCCTGTCTCCACACAACAAAGGGAATGGACAAATGCATCGGGACCCACTCAGCGCGCCTCACGGAGGAGCCACGGGGCAAGCGTGAGGGACAGTGGGACCCAGCTGGCTGCTCCTGGACTCTGACCCCAAGTCTCCATGGAGAATCACACGAGCCACTTCCCACCTCTCCTGTCCCCAACACATGCTACTATGCACACTGGGCTTGTTCGGGATAGTTGTGATAGAAACAAATTCACACATGAAGCATATTGTTTCCAACACATTCCAACAGTCCTGACTCCCCTGGCTTCATTCTTCCAATTCACATGCCCGGTGTCTCCACCAAAACAGGGAATCCTAAGGATACTGTGGAGTCTTCGTGAACTGAAAGTCTTTGGATGGATAGAAAGAGAATTGAGATACGTGTATTCAGCCAGTTACTCCCATGTCAGGATGCCATGCAGCAGCAGGCATGTGACTATGGCTGTGCGTGTGTGTGCGTGTATGTGTGTGTGTGTGCACGCACGCATGTACACACGCACTTATGTGTGCCTACACACCCACCCATACGCACGCCCATATGAATGTGTGCACGCACATATACACAGAGAAAGTTTCATTTTGCTTTGGGGAAGTCCACAAAGCCATTTGCGATAAAGACTCAGAGTCAAAAAATGAGGATTCGAAATCAAGAGTTAAGGCCAGAAAAGAGACCCTGAGAGAAGAGTGCTGGCACTGAGGTCACTCGTTTGTTTGTTGCTTGGTGGGGGATGCTTGGGAGTTTCTTAGGTCTGGAAGCATAGAGCAGGAACAGAAAAAGAAAATCCATGGTTCTAGTGCTTGAGATAAGACAATGCAAAAGGGAGGAAACCCTGAGACTGAGGTCAAGAGAGAAGCATCGGCAGAGGCCAGGAGTTGCTTTCTGCATAGAAGGGCAGGTTGCACCAGCCATTGCTCCCCTGAGAAACCGCTGACTTTCCTCTTCGCTTCTCAGCCTGAGGCCAAGAAAGGACTGCAGGCAGTGGTATCATGACCCAGGTCCTTTCCAGACCCCAGGACAGTTAGTATCCACAGCAGAACCCTGCGCCCTTGGTGCCCAAGCCCCTGGGCTGGCCCTTGCCACCACCCCACCTCCCACCTCCCGCCTCCCTCGAAGCCCTCACCAGCCTGTTGCAGTCCTGGAAAACATCGCTAGTGAGGATTCTGCAGGAGGAGTCCACCACCATCTGCTTCATGAGGTTGTTATGGCAGGTGGCAGGGGACACGTCCAGTGGCACCTAGAACAGGGGTGAGCACACAGACCAGCCAACAGTCAGGCAAACTGGAGTGACTCAACCAGAGAATGCCAGAGTTCCGCTCCCCAGACCCACTGCCGCCACAGCTCCTGCCACCCAGCCCACCTCCTAACCCCCATGAGAACAATGGGCAAGGGGGCATTCCAGGGGGCGGGCCTCCCGGGCTCCGTCCACGCAGATGCCTGGACGTACTTTTCTGGTGTCGGCACACTGTGCGCTCACTTTCCAGGAATTCCCAAAGTCCACAGGGTTTTCCTCCACCTGGAGAGTGCTGCTAGTGAAGTCGTTGTTCTGAATGCCGTCAAAATTCCCACACAGGCCGCACACTTGCTCCTTGATAGACAAGTTGAGAGGATGAGCGCGTAGGCTTCAGGGCAAGGGGGAGGTTCCAGGTCACAAAGGAGCAAGAGCAGGAGGAGGAGGTAGAAAAGGAGGCAGGAGGACAGAGAACCAGAGGAGGACCGTCAAAGCCTGGCTCTTGCCCTCACCTTTTCCTGGGATTCCCATTGACCTCATTTCCAAAATTAAGGAAACTAATATCCCTGTGTGAGCCATCACCCTCCTCAAGGAGGCTATGGGCAGAGAGGAGCTGGTTCAACAGTTACAGCCATGAGAGCTTCGAGGCCTGAGGAAGGAATGTTCTAGTCCTGTTTTACCTGGGCAGGGGAGTCCCCTTACCTGAAGAGCTGCAGCCTGTTCAGGACAGGCTGCTCAGAACTCTGCCGTATAATAAATGTCACCGGGGCAGATATAGCTTATTCACCTCCATGTCTGCCTAGTGTTGCCATCATTCTTTCCAAGACCAGTCGCCATGGTACCCCAAGCCATTCCTCACATACTAGAGTCCCAACAAACTGTTGGACCCTGGACAAATATTGTTACCTTTCCCACAAGTCAGTTATCAGCAGGTTTACAAACAGCTCTCAAAAAGTGCTGGCCTATGGCTCAATGGACACACCAAACCCTAGAATACTTTACAGTGTTACAATAATATTGTGCAGCTGGGCATGGTGGTGCATGCCTGTAATCTCCGTACTTGGGAGGCTGAGACAGGAGGATCGCAGGTTTGAGGTCAGTCCCAGCAACTTAGCGAGGCCCTCAGTAATTTAGCAAGACCCTGTTTCAACATAAAAAAAAAATTAAAAAGGCTGGGGATGTAGCCCAGAGGTAGAATATCCCTGGGTTCAATTCCCAGTACCAAAAAAAAGTGTGTGTGTGTGTGTGTGTGTGTGTGTGTGTGTAAAATGCATGATCAGTGTGCCTCTTTAGGCTAAGAAACCTAAAGAAAAGAGAATGTCGCTTCATCCTTTACTTCCTTCCTTTGTGCAAATCAACTGCAGGCCTATCAAGGCCAGCCAAGATCGCCTTGGTTGGGGGCCACCCTCAATCCTTCCCATGTGCAGCCAGCCCCAGTCAGAGGCCAAGGCTAACTGTAAACCTTGCTTTATTATAGCTTTATTTGTGTGGAGAGGGAGGCTGGACTGAGGGACCATCTTCCCCCAAGACAGCAGGGAGGGACCACGGTCTCTTACTCACAGAGCTGACAAGGTCCCGACAACCAGTCAAAGCAAGAAACAGCACAAAGCACTACGGACCTGGTGTGTCTGCTTCAGGACCACGGAGATGCCCAGGCGGCGGTCCCAGACCACAGAGAGGGCCTTGCTCAGCAGCAGGATGAGGTAGCGGCCGGACTCCACAACCTCCAAGTGAGTCTCATCTTTCATGGGCCTCTTCACGTTCACCTGAAGGAAGACAACGCGGGGAAACAGGGAGGAAGGCAGGCTTGAGAGTGTGCGTGCTCCCGCCTCCTCACACCACCTGTCTGTCCCCCTGCCCATGAGTGCAGGCGCAGCCCCTCCAACCCACACCGGCCATTCACCCCCTTCAGTGGAGCCTGCCCCTCAGGGCCAGCACCACACCTGGACCCTTCTGTGTCCATCTGGCCTACCACCCTCCGAGGGTCCGTGACAGGAATGCTGATAGAGGTGGTAGAGATATCATAATTATAAGATTTAAAAGACGGCAACACTAAGAGAAGATTACCCATTGCTTTGAAAAAGTGTCTCTCTTTTAACCTTGGCAAATAAATACAATGGTCTACACGGTACAGTTTTAATGTGACGATGACTTTAAGGACCTCTAGGCAAATGATTTCAAAATCCGTCTCTCTATAAAAACAAGCACTGGACTCGCTGCCTCCTGCAATCCACCCCCTTCCGCTCCCTGGACCGGCTGTCATCAGGGAGCTAAGCACCAGGGCAGGATCCCATCTCCAGGAGGAAGCCTCTCAAGGCCCATCACAGTGCACTTGGCTGACCTCTGACCTGAGAAATGGAGTCTGATGAACCTGTCACCCTTTGCAGAGGCCCTCTCCTGTGTAATACACCACGTGCAGAGCTAATCATATGTGTGGATTTATCTCTCACAGATCTGCACTCCTCCTGTTCAATGTCACCACTGCCACCTGTCCTCAACAGAGCTCTCCTTGGAGGTGGAGCTGAGGCTGCCCACTCCGGTCCACCAAGCTTGCTGAGCAGTTCTCTTCCAACATGGTGAAGAGTGCACTCCCCATCCCAGAGGCCAATGCCAGGTATTCATGAGGAGGCGGGGATGCAGGATGGGGCCACGGGGGAAAGGGAGATACCAGGACAGACTAGAGCCCAGACCTCGGGTCTCCTGAGTAGCATGTGTGGTCAGACCAGCTGAACCCAAACTGTGACCTAGGGGTGACCTGCCATTCTAAAGGCAGGCTCCTGGGCCCCGCCCAGACCTACTGGGTCAGAATCTCAGGACTGAGCGCAGGGATCGGCCTTTCAAACAAGATCTCTGGGAGCTTCCTGTGTGCCCTCCAAGAGCCACCTCCCAAGCTCTCAGTACTCGGGGCTCAGTCTGTTTACTTCATTTTCGAGCTCTTTAGAAATATTTATCTAAAGAGCTGGGCTGTGCTCAGTGGTAGAGCACTTGCCTAGCATGCATGAGGCCCTGGGTTTGATGCCCAGTACCACCAAAAAAGTATCTGAAAAGCATAAAAGAAAGTAAAAATTTCCCATACCATGGCTTCAAACTTCTATACGTGTGTGTGTGTTATATATACACACACATAAACAATATATAATACACAGTAGCCCCCATATATCCATCGTTTTGCTTTATTTTGTTTTAGTTAACCACTGTCAACTAAAGTTCCAAAATATTAAATGGAAAATTCCAGAAATAACCAATAAATTTTAAATGATTTTTATTACAATATATTGTTCAGTTTGGGGGTTGCTTGTTTTGATACTGGGGATTGAACCTGGGGGCACTCTACCACTGAGCTACACTCCCAGCCCCTTTTATTTTTTATTTTGACACAAGGTCTTGCTAAATTGCTAAGGACCTCACTAAGTTTCTTGGGCTGGCCTTGAACCAATGTTTCTCCTGTCTCAGCCTCCTAAGTATTGGGATTACAGACGTGCGCCACCATGCCCAGTAATGTATTGTTAAGTTGTTCTATTTCACTATGGTTCATTTCTTTCTTTCTTTCTTTTGGTTTTTTTTTTTTTTTTTGCGGTACTGGGGATTGAACCCAGGGGCGTTCTACCTCTGAGCTACACCCCCGGCCCTATTTTTTATCCTTTATTTTGAAACCGGGTCTCCCGTAGTTGCGGTCTCCACCTCCCCAGTACTGGGATTACAAGCATGTGCCACCACGCCCGGCTTACTATCGTTCATTTCTTACTGTGCCTATAAATGGAAGTTTATGAAAAGTGCGACATATATGTCAGGAGAAAACATAGTGTGTGTTGGGTATGGCACTGTCCGTGGTTTCAGGCATTCACAGCCGTCCTGGGCCATGTCCCTCATGGATAAGGAGGACGGCCATGCTCAGCACCCTCTCCAGCAGTAAGCACTGCTTCTTCCCACTTTTACGCAGACACAACCGCACAGCTTCCCCACACACATATCCACGCTTCAACCAGAGCGGGACCGCGTGGTCCAACGTGGCCTGCCGCTTGTTCTGCTCAGAGCATAACGAGCCCAGGCCAGATGCTGCAGCTCGAGCTCATTCTCTGTCACTGCTGCCCTGCTCCACTCACAGTCTCAGAAGAATGCTCAGTAAATGCTAAGAACAAGCTGAGAGAGGAATAAAGAGGGACCCGAGGGGGAGGGGACACCGCTGTCACTCACCTCCCCGTCAAACAGTTCAATCTCTCCTCCTTCCACCAGGATGGTGACCCGCTTCTTGCATTTCACTGATGGGTAGCTGCACCCCTCATTCTTCACCAGGATCCGGAAGGTCCCGGGGTTACTACCGCAGTAATCCTGGGGAGACAAGGATGCCAGGAGGGAATATTATTCCTGCTACCTCTTCCAGACCAGAAACCAGGCTCCTGGGTCTTTGGATATGTGTTATGGGATGCTGCCTGTTCACATGTGTGCATGTGTGTGTGCGTGTGAGTGTATGTAGGAACAGGGCATCCCCACGTGAACACTGTTATGGTTAGATATAGAATGTCCCCTGAAGGAGCTCAGTATTGATGTTCAGAGTGGATATAAATGAGTCGTGAGGGTTGAAATCTCATCAGTGGATGAATCCATTGTTATGGATTTACTGGGTGGTAACGTAGGCAGATAGGGTGTGGCTAGAGAAGGTGGGTGGCTGGGGGTGTGGTCTTGGGGACTGTGCTGGTTTCTTGAATCCCCTTGCTTGATCTCTCTAGCTTCCAGCCTCCATGATGTGCGAGCAGAGCACTTGCGCACACGCACACACACTTTCTCTTTCTCTCTCTCCCTCCCTCTAGAACTGTAAGCAATAAATCTTCTGTTCCTCTAAATTGCTTGTCATCAGGTGTTTTGATTACAGCAGTGAGAATGCTGATGGAAACACGCACCTTCACATGTGTCGCCCGCATCCCTACAGGTGAGCGCGGTGCCCGTGTCGTCAGCTGAGGGTGGTAATGAGCACACAGGGAGCGGGAGGGGAGTGGGAGAGGGAGAGGGGCGTGCGCCACCCAGTGACAGATGCTTCAGGCTAACAGCCCTCGCCGAGAGCCCATTATTTCCTGGTCCCACTCAAGCAACAAGGATAGTCTGACCACGTGGCTCCTTGTGGCTCTCGTGTTGAGCCCCTCTGGACTGCAGGCCCCAAAGCATAACCGAAGATGGCTGGACACAGGCGCAGCTGCTGGGCTACATCTCTAGTGGTCACCGAGAAGGGAACGCTGGCCCTTGCTGGTCAACTTCCCAGAAAGCTAAGCAAAAGAGATGTGTTCCTGAAAAATGGCTCCTGCATGTGGCTATTACTGTGGTGTGATAGAAAAACAGCAAAACACTCAACTTGGGAAAACTATGTATGTGTGGGTGTATGTATGTGTATGTATATGCATACATATGTACTATGAAAATGATGTATGTGTAGGTGTATGTATATGTATGTATATGTATGTATATGTATGTATATATGTGCATGTGTATGTGTGAGTCTTGGCCTGCTACTCGCTGGGTAACATTAAGCAAATTACTTACCTGTCTGACATACACATATACACATACTTATACATGCACACACATGCTTATGCATGCATGCATATAAACATATACACACATACACATGCACATGTATACATACAAAGGCACACAAGAATATATACATGCATACATATATACATGCAAACATGCATATACATATATACTCATACACACATACCCATACACACATTTACATGCACCCACACATACACCAATACACACACACATGCATATGATGCGTGATCTGCCCCCCATAAGTGGGGGTCAGTCGGCTTCCTGGGGTCATTCAGTTAAATGGGTTTGTGTTAGATCCATGGATGTGGAGGTTAAGAGAGGGAGCCGGGATGCAGGAGACTTGTTTCCTCATCAGCTGAGTCTTTGCTGAAGGAGGAAGAGTTTAGTCTGGTGACGCCCCCAGGGGAAGGGGGCAGGGAGGAGGGTGCCAGCATGGAGCATCAGGACAGAGTTTAGTCTGGTGACGCCCCCAGGGGAAGAGGCAGGGAGGAGGGTGCCAGCATGGAGCATCAGGACAGGACCCAGCGCTGGCTGTGGGGAAAAAAGGAAGTTGCCTTTCTGGAAGGTGCCTTCCAGGGCACCGCTGGAAGGGCTTCCTGAAAACAGGGCCCCTTGGGGGTTTTCACTGAATCTGTTGGTATTTTCTGGGTGCTCGGATGGGAAACTGGCCTGGGAGCTGAGCCACAAAGCTGGCATCACCCTGACTTTCGCTGCTGAGGCTGGGAGGCAGCCGGGGATCAGTTATAATCTGTGGGAAAGCTCTAGGGGCACACACCCAGGTCCAGGGTGTCTGATCCAGCACACTCCTGCCTCCCTGGGCCATCTGGGGCGTGAGGTGGAGGCTGGCTGGCTGGCGCCCTGGCCGGCCTCATCCCCTCCCAGCATGCTCTGCACAAGGTGGTCCTCATCCCTGAGGCTGCCCAACTCACAGCACCCCGCATCTCCATTCTGGGGCTGAAGCTCCTCCGGGTTTGTACTCCTCCCTTCAGACCACCACAAGCCTCCTCCCCCTCCTCCCCCAGAGAATGGAGACAGAGAGACCACATTTGTTTAAAGCCTCGCAGGGCAGCGTCTGTCTCTCTTGAGAAAAGCACTCATTCCCCTCATTTGGTGTCAACCAGCAGAAATGTACAGGAATCCATGGAGCCAAGAGGGGCTGGTGCCCTCACTCACTAGCTAGGGTTGCCTGAGCTCTTTCTCATCCTGCTGGGCAGAATGACTTCTGTGACCCCACCCTGCCTCTCCTGCCCACTGGAAATTGTACCAGGTTAGAAATTGTATGGAGCTCATATTTTTAAAAGGGGCTTCATTAAAGCCAAAGAGGGACTTAACTCCCTGGGTGTGGCTCACCATGCTCCAGCATGATGTGCAGTGTGCAAGCGTAACTCTCGAAGCACACACAGGCGTGGCACCACACACCCAAGGTATCAGGGCAACACACAGGCACCCATCACAGGGTGCAATGCACAGGCGCAAGGCCTGCTGACCAGGAGCACCTTGACAACCACACGGAGTCCCTAGCAACCCGAGGACTATGATTGTCAGCACCTGAGACTGAAAATGTGCAGCTTCTTGTCACCTTGCCATGCCGACCACCGATGAGGAGGCCGGCACTGCCCCGGCAGCTGTGCTGGGGGCTGTCTGGCAAGTCCTCACCTTCGGTTCTGGTGGAGCACCGGTTAAGATTAGGCATCAAGACCCAGACCAGACTCACAGCTGACCTGGATCTGAGACCCTGACACAGCCAACTAAGCTCTGCTGTAAAGGGACTGCCCAACCTGCTTTCCAGGTTGTACTCATTTCTCTCTCTCTCTCTCTCTCTCTCTCTCTCTCTCTCTTTCTCTCTCTCTGCCCTAAAATAGCATAAGTTGTATAAAGTTTGTGTAGAGTGTTAACAAATGAAGAACCTGTCTTTATCGCAATTGCAATAAATGCTCTTGAAATGACTGAGATCGTGTTTTGGTTGTTTCCCACCATCTAAGTCTGTTCAGAACAGATATAAAAATGGCAGAGAATGCAAGAGGCTCACAGGGCAGGCAGTGAACTCCAGGGGCCACCTCCACCATCCCCCATCCAGGGCTGCTGCAGAACACTGTTCCCCACCCAGGGCTCTGCCGGGGTGGGGGGGGCTGAAGTTCAGCTGGGGCTCCACTCCCCAAATTGTGCACCCTGGATGAGGCGGCTCAGCTGGCTCTTTCTAATCCACATCAATGTTAACCTGGACAGAGAGTGCCCGCACCTGTCCATTCACCAAATGAGCTCTGTCCCCTCCTCAGAAGTCTCCAGGGGAACAGAAAAAAAATGGACAACCACTTTGAGTTTTGAACCTCCTGCCTCTTCAGGACTGAAAAATCACTCCAGGAAAACCAAACCCCAGCGTTCTTCCTACAGACAGAACGGCAAAATCTGGACCCCCCAAAAATAACTACAGTCAGCACCTCCTAAGAAGCACGTCCCCTCCTCACCCCATTCTCACCTGCGCCAGGACGTACTGGCACTCCCCGGGGAACATGTACTTGAGCCCGTCGAAGGTGAGGTAGTGCGCCATGCCCACGGTGGAGCACGTGGCGTCGCACACGTGGGTCGTGCAGTTCCACTTCCGGTCCTGACAGACACTAGGAACAGGAATGCGAGGGTGAGTGGTTGGCGTATCCGGGTCTTAGAGCACAGGAGGCCATGGAGGGGTTCCAAGGTGCCGCCTGACCCTTGAGGAAGCCACAGGAAGTGGAGGGTTTGCAACCTGTAGATCATCAATCTCACAGGGCCCAGCAGGACAGAGGGAAGTATGCTGCTCTCCAGGTTCATGGGGGAAACTGAGGCAAAGAAGGACAAGAGTTGTCCAAGGTGATCCAGGCAGCTGGGGAAGAGGCCCCCGATCCTCTCTAAGCCACCCACATAGATTCGCTAAAGCTCAGCCTCGCCCTGGAAGCCACAAGTCGGCCTGAAATTGGCCTCGGGGGTCTCTGCGGAACAGACACGCTGAGGTTGAAATCCCTCTGAGGAGATTGGAGAGAAGGAGAGACAACAACAGCAAAGTTCTGAGTCTGGAAAATAGTAACGAACTCACGAACTCTTGCCAGGAGAGGTTTTGTGTGCATGTAGCCATATGTTTAAACCTATAGCGATTTCCCTATGGCCCCACGGCCCTTCCCTCGCCACCCGTAACCAGAGCTGACCTTGGGAAGCCCGCGCGTGCGTCAGAGGCGGTGAGCCCAGACCTCAGACAGCCCTTCCCGCCTGTCCACACGGGCCCCTTTCTAAGGCTGTGCAAAGGCAGAGTGAAAGAGAAGGGCAGGGGTTATGTGAAGGAAGGCCAATGAGGGGGAGAAGGAAATCAGCCGCCATTACAAGCAGTCATGCAGTGCAAGGCCTGCAAGAAGAGGACCCTCCTAACCCACGCTTGCTGGCAGCGTGGTCACCTAGGCAGTGTCCTATCTAGGCCAAGGTCCTTGTCTTCCGAGGGGCCATCTCATCTTTAGGGTGGCATCTATGCAGGCTGAGCATGGGTGATGATGGTACAGATTCTTCCATTTCACCGATGGAAAAACAGAGGCACAAAGAAAAGGAAAAAAGGGCACAGGTCTCCGCAGGGTAATGAGGGCAAGTGCCAAGGTCCTGTGGCCAGGTCTGCCCTTGCACCACCGAGACAGCTCCGTCTCTAGGAAAGCCCCCAGAGCCTCACCAAGTGTTGCAGCCGATCTTCACAGTTTCTCCTGGTGCATACTCTTGGCCCTGATGGAAGCAGGGACACCGTTCCAGGGCCACACATCTGTTTTCATGCCGGACCTAAGGGAAAAGAAGCCGAAGCCGGGCGTAGTGGCGCACACTTGTAATCCGAGTACTTGGAAGGCTGAGACAGGAGGATTCCAGGTTCGAGGACAGCCTCAGCAAGTAGTCAGACTCTCATCAACCTAGCGAGACCCTGTTTCCAAGATAAAAATAAAATAGGGCTGGGGGTGTAGCTCAGGAAGTAGAATGCCTCTGAGTTCAATCTCCAATACCACAAAAAAAAAAGTCAAAAATCTCAAGGGCCATGGGGACTGACCTGAAGTGTCACCAGAGAATCAAGCCTGTCAGGAGCTCAGTGCAGGGACAGGGACTGAACCAGGGAGCAGCCTCTGGCACCGGCCAGGCTGGGACAGGCCGCCCACACCCAGGCTGGGGCTTGGTGAGCAGGACCACCACCTATACTGCTGCTCCTACCAACTGTGGACACTGACAGCCCTCTTCCCTGTCGCACCCTGCTGGGTGGCATAACCTGGGATTCCAATGTCAGAAGTGTCATATCTGTCGACCCAGCCATTCTACACAGAGGACATCTCCAAAGGAAATAGAGTTATGGGGAAAGTTGAATGGAGAATTATATAACGGAAATGATCAAACATTCAATGATTGAATTAGGGAGTGTCAGGTGCTGGTATCCTGTGGAGCTATTAGAATGACCCCTGGGAGAATCTTCAATAACATGGGAAAAACTTATGCTGTTCACTTTTTAATCAGGGAAAGAGCCGGGCGTGGTGGCGCATACCTATAATCCCAATACTTAGGAGGCTGAGTCAGGAGGATCGCAGGTTCAAGATCAGCCTCGGCAAGTTAGCGAGACCCTGTTTCAAAATTTAAAATAAAAAGGGCTGGGGATGTAGCTCAGAGATAGAATGCCCCTGGATTCACTCCCCAGTACCCCCAAAATAAAAACAAAACAAAAAATAAACACCAAATGGGAGAAAACTGCACATGCACATGGTCCCAATGTGTGTGTGTGTGTGTGTGTGTGTGTGTGTGTGTGTGTGTATTTCAAAAGAAGACTTGAAGGAAACAGAGAAGTTGCCTCCAGATGGTGGGCTGGGATAAGGGAGTATGGGTATTTTCTTTTCTGTTTTGGTTTTTAATTTTTTCCAAATTTTCTTCAATTAGTGTGTTATAGTTATAATTAAAGTGGATGCTATATTTAATAAAATTACTCTGCTCTTTGGTGAGAACAGAATAATGACCGTAAGCAGAGATTTATCAAAGCCAGCCTCTGGGGCTGGTCCAAGCCACGCACGCCCACCCTCCCCAGTCCCCTGAGATTCCCATACACTCTGCACCGCGATGTGCTGTCTTCCCTGCCTCCACCCCTCAGGAAGTTGCTCACACGATCAGTCTGCAGGGGCCGGGGGCAGGGGGAGAGCTAGGAAGCCCTGGTCCTACTGAGCCTGAGTTCCCAGGGCTTGCAGCCAGACAAACCCTGGCAACAGGCAACAGGGTGGTCTTGGGCTGAAGAAGGGCTTTCATGTAGAGCACCACAGGTTAAAACTGGAGAGAGAGAGAGAGAAAGAGAGAGAGTGTGTGTGTGTGTGTGTGTGTGTGTGTGTGTACGTACAGAAGGAATAATGTCCTCCACATCACCCCACCTCCATCAGCTTCAAGAGGTGTTCCTGAGTCCCTCGACACCTAAGTGACGGTCAGGACGAGAGTGCAGACAGGAAAGAAGAGGCAGGTCAAACACATGCTTGGTGTCTCCCACCTCCGAGGACCACTGTTCTTGGAAGACAATGAGCTTAGAGCCCAGTAGGGAAGATGGCAGCTTGGTAAAAACAGGGAGGGACTAGAAAACATCTCCCTCCCTTCCGGAGCCCTCAAGGCTCTGACACATTTGGGGTTCATTCTCACATCCCCCCACCCCAGGTTTTGTTAGCTCTGACTTAAATCCTAGGCCTGCCATCTAGTGGCCACTGTAAGAATGGCTGCCACGTCCTAACTCCTACCATTGATGGGACTGGATAGGCAGGATGCGCATCGGTGGATCCAGTAAGCAGAGCCCTGCTCCCCCCGTCTCAGCAGGACACGTGCTGCCCCCCACCTGCAGCCTCCCATGCTCTTGGTCTGCCTGCTGGATGCTTTTACTTCTCCCCAGGACATTCAACCCGCTATCCAAAGCGCCATACATCCGCGTCTCAGGGGATCCCTCCCTTTCCCCAGGTGTGCGTCTACAAAAGCTCAGCTCTCCTCCAACAGACAGAAAACTCAAATCCCAGCTTGTCTATGAGACAGGCTGCCACCACGGAAGCCGATACTTCCTCTTCCTGCTGGCTCTCACTGGCAAACATGTGGCTCCTCTCTGTCTTGGTTTTCGTTAGGGAGAGGCGATGACTAGCTGGTAGGTGACAAGGATAAGACAGGCCTGTGGTATTAATCAAGGTCTACTATCGTGGAGAGAGTGGTGTGAGGTGAGGTCCATAAGGTAGAGCTGGCGAGGGGACAAAACATGACCTTAAAGGAGAGGAGGAGGTTTCCAGGTCACCATGAGAGGCATCCTGCCTTTGGAGAGATGATCAGATAACAACAGCCCAGCCAGACACACCCTGATAACCCCAAAGCATTAAAGAAATTCATGACGACTGAAAGCTGCAGAGACAGAGACGCTTCACAGGGGATGCGCAGGGTGCAGGTGAGAACTGGCCAGGTAAGCAGGGCCGCCAGCAGCAGTCCCTAACTGGAGTCTGTGTTTAAAATAAAGACCATCGTCTCCACCTTGAGTTTGTCTCTTTGGGGCAGCAGCAGGACACTGAGATAAAATGTGTGGATGGCCTGTGAAGACTTCAAAAGGAAACACAGTGGAAATAGTCATGCCCATAGAGTACGATTCGTAGCATCTCAAGAGAGAATGGCTCAAGCTGAGTATATGATACTAGATCTCGGGCAGTTCCAAGAAAAATTATGAAGTAGAAAAAACTGATTTTGTTCCCCTTCTCTGAAAAGGTCCCCATTATTCCCCACTATATATGAAAACCATACAAACTCATTCTCAAAAAAATGGGGGGCCTTCCAACTAACTCTCAATGATTTTTCTACCCTATCAATACTTCCAGCCCAATACAGCTGATTTCAATTAGGTGTTTCTAGGAAGAAAGCAACCTGATTGAATAGCTCACACTAAAGTGTGAATGACTCTTCCTATACAGGTGAATGAAGTTGTAAGCCTTTTCTTAAAGCCCTTGCTTATTAACCAAAATGAATGTATGTCCATTATATTTCAGTAAGTCTGATTAGGTAACAAATTGTGTGAAAAGTATAGGAAACCTTTTTGAGATGGGAGGGCTTTCTTGGGTCTCTTAAAATTAGATCTCATAGGATTTCCAGTGCCACATGTGAGGCGCACTCTGGAGGAGCTCCTGAGCCCAAGCTCGACATTTTCAAAAGCAGTATGGAGTCTTTTTCAGTCTTCATACTAGGAGTCCAAAGACCAGGGACATGAGGACCCTTCACAGCTGTCCAGATGTTTCCTAGTAGCAGCAGAACTGAGTATCGGTTTGGAAAATGCAACCCCTAGCTTTCAGTCAGCATCTCCCAGAGACGGGTACTACATTTTACCCAGACGCCTAAGTATCTGAGCACCCAGTGGCCTGGCCTCCCAGAGGAACAATGGCGCTGCGGGATCGCCTTGAACAATGGCGCTGCGGGGTCGCCTTGAACTTATTGTTTCCTTTTCTTTGCTTGGTCTCCCCTGTGTGGTGGAAGGCTTTAAGGGTTCCACCCAGCTCTGCCACCTGCGTTGCGCCCGGTGAGAGCTACAGTGGGGCAGGGAGGTGAGGTGGGTTGTGCTTTGCTGCCATCTAGTGGTAAGAAAGGTAATATGTTAACTCAAAGGCGTGGACGCTTCAGGCAGAAAATTTTCACTCCAGAATTTTTCAACTAAAGAAAAAGACTTGCAACTAGTGCAACCCCCTCGCTTTGTTGACCCACTGGGTCTTATAATGTGATCCCTGTGGTCTTAAAATTGTTTTCAGTGTGTGATGGCCAATTCCCTCTGGCATCTCTGTTCATAATATGATTCCTGGTTTTCCTCCAAGAACTTATTATGATAGTGGTCCTTAAACCACCATTTACGAAGCACTTTCCAGGTGCCTGCCACTGGCACCTCCAGTCTTCCCCCTGCCCCAACCCCTCATGATTCAAGTTGACAGGTGAAGAAATTAAGACACAAAGGTTTTAAGTGACTTGTCACTTGGTTAAGTAAACGTCAGGAACCAGGATTCCAGCCCAGAAGTATGGGATTACAGCACTATCTCCCCACATAGCTTCTCCACCAGCCAGTTTTCATGATGTTGGCCACTATCAAAAGCACCCTACCTCCTTGTTCCCATGCAGGGAGACCTCTGTAACGATCGCAGGACAGAGACTCCCAGAAAACCTCTGCTGTGAGCAGGTGCCAGGCCTGGGGCAAAATCAGAAAGAGAAGTACTCCCTCCCTGCCCCCAACATTTTGAAACAGGAGCTTCTGCAACAGCCAAGTTATGAAACCAGCCTAGGTGTCCCTCGACAGATAAAGAAAATGTGTGTATACACAGCGAAGTTTTATTCAGCCTTAAAGAAGAACAAAGTTATGTCATTTGCAGGAAAATGCATGGAACTGGAGAACATCATGCTAAATGAAATAAGCCAGACTCGGACAGTCAAGGGTCATGTTTTCTCTCATATGTGGAAGGTAGAAAGAAAAGAAGGGGGAAGGGGAGCTTATGGAAATAGAAGGGAGGCCAGTAGAGTAGAGGATGAGGATTAGGGAGAGGGAAGGAAAGGGGAGGTATGGGGGATGGGTCAGACCAAATTACGCCATGTGCGGTACAAATATATCACAGTGAAACCTACTATCATGTATAATTATAATTCACCAATAAAAATCTTTTTAAAAGGAACAGGTGCTTCAGGGCTGATGGTGGACACTGAGATCTGCCTTAAAGGAGGAAAGGCAGTCTTCGGTCAAGGGCGGTGTTACTCAAAGAGTCATCTGGAGCCAGGCCCTCCCTGTGACAATGCAAGAGACACTGCGTCCATGTTTACAAATGCTGTGGCAATTTGACAGTGTTATCATGTCGTTCATTTGTGATAAACATTGGAAGGAGCTCACATTTTGTATGTCACTACTTTGGGATTCACTTTTCTGATAATTCATTTTTACTGTATTTACAAAAGCACTGGTCTGCAACAGCTTGGAAAGTTAAAAAAACAGGCCGTACATGGATCCCTCCTGTGGACCAGAGAGTCAGTTCATGTGGCCTCTGAGACTGAGCCTCGGTTTTTTATGAAAATGATTAAAGCTATTCCTACAATTCTGTAGCTCACCTTTCTTGCTTTCTTCTCTCTCTCTCTCTCTCTCTCTCTCTCTCTGTGTGTGTGTGTGTGTGTGTGTGTGTGTGTGTGTGTGTGTGTGTGTTAGGGAGGGGGGCTTCTGGGGATTGAACCCAGGGGCATTCTACCCCTGAGCTGTACCCCCAGCCAGCCCTGTTTTACTTTTTTTTTAATTTTGAAACAGGATCTCACTAAGTTGCTGAGGGTCCTGCTAAATTGAGGAGACTGACCTCAAACCTGTGATCCTCCTCTCTCAGCCTCCCAAGTACTGGGACTTGGCTAGCACTTTATATTTTTAAAATTGCTTTTCCATGCATCTCCTTTGGGACCACAGCCAATGTGTAAAGAAGGCAGAACAGGAATTCTTTGCCTGTGTTACAAAGGGGGAAACTGAGCTTCAGGTAAAAAAAAAAATTAATGATGGTGCAAGAACATGAAGCCAGAAGGTAGTGACACTGGCCTGACAACTCGGTCCTCCGAGCCCTGTGCCTACCTGGGTGCTTTGCTTTCAGCGGATCCGCCCCCAGGAAAAAGCAACTTCCCTATACCTTCCAAGGGGTCAGAATGTAGAATCCCTGACCCCTTGCCCAAACCCTTGGTTACATGCCACAACCCTACCGCCTCACACAGCAACAGAGAAAATCCCTGGGGGTGAGGCCTGCACCTTCGGATGGGTCCAAACAGGGTGTTTCCGGTTCCATTCTTTGTGACATGGCCAGGAACACGTGTCCCATGCCGCAGCCAGCACACCAAGCTCACTTAATAAATTACACAGACTTTGCAGCTCTGCCGAGTCTGGCCTCCACAGTGCACGTTAGTCGGCATGGCAATGAATCAGTGTGAAAATCACCCAACTTCGCGATAGGCGCTTTCAAGTCTGGAATCCCCTGCAGTGGAGGTACGGGGCCCCTTGCTACGTGGCAGGCCTGTGCTCAGAACACGCGCCAGAGGCTTCAGCATGCCAGAGGGACACGTGAGGGTTCATCCCCGTCCTAGATCCGAGGTCTTGCTCTCCACTTGGGATTTGGGATCATAATGCAATTATTGTTTTATTAATATTCCATCTGGAGCCGGGCGTAGTGGCACATGCTTGTAATCCCAGCACTTGGGAGGCAGAGACCGGAGGATCCGGGTTCGCAGCCAGCCTCAGCTACTTAGTGAGGCCCTCCACAACTTAGTGAGACCCTGTTTCAAAATAAAGTATAAAAAAAATAGGGCCAGGGGTGTAGCGTGGAGGTAGAACGCCCCTGGGTTCAATCCCGGTACCGCAAAAAAAAAAAAATATATTCCATCTATCTGGATCATTTCCTCCCTGACCAAAACCATTTTTCTTTTTTTGGTACTGGGTATTGAACCCAGGGATATTCTACTTCCAAACTACACCCCCAGCCCTTTTTATTTTTCATTTTGAAACAGGGCCTCACTAAGTTGCTGAGGCTGGCCTCAAGCCTGTGATCCTCTGTCTCAGCTTCCCAAGCACTAGGATGACGGGGCCTGCAGTACCATGCCCAGTTACACATTTTCATTTAAAATAGTTCCTGAACTGGCCTGGTGCAGTGGTGGCACACACCTGGAGTCCCAGCTACTTGGGAGGCTGAAGCAGGATAACTTGAGTCCAGGAGTCAGAGACCAGCCTGAGCCACATAATGAGACCCTATCTCAGAAAAAAATAAAAAGTAAAAATAAATGAAAGCGTCCCATGAGAGAAGCCCCTTTTACTTGCTTGAGGCTTCTCTGATGTCCTGAGAATGTTCCCTTAGGTATGATGAAGGGGCAATGACCTATGTCCCCCCAGAGCTCTGAAACCCTCAAAAGCCCCCCGGGATAGAAAGAGCACAACGGAAGCGCCCTCCCCCACTCCTTCCCCACCCAGGTGTGCGGGGCCCTGGCCTTCTAGACTGTCTACAGAGAGCCACCTTCTCCTGAGGCACTGAACCACACCTTCCACCAGCCAAGCTCTAGCTCCCCCATTGGGAACGACAGTTCCAGAACCCTTTGAGGCTAAGACAGAGGGTGACTCAGGAGAGAAATATTAAGAGCTGGTCTCTCTGGGAGAAGAAAGGGATGCAGAGGAAGTAGAAAACAGAACACCTAGCTAGGTGTGGTGGCGCACAACTGTAATCCCAGTACATGAGAGGCTGAGACAGGAGGATCGCAGGTTCAAAGCCAGCCTCAGCAACTTAGCGAGACCCTATTTCAAAATAAAAATAAAAAGGGCTGGGGGTGTGACTCAGAGGTAGAGTGCCCCTGAGTTCAATCCCTGGTACCAAAAAAAAATCTGCCCTGCACGTGCTCCAATCCCAGCCTTTCTGAGGGACACAAGTCCAGGTCCCCCCTACAGAACACTGGCAGTTCCCATGGCCCAGGATGCTGGCCCTGAAGCTGAGTTCGAGACATCATTAATTCCCCCACAGCCAAATGAGAGCCATCCGGCCCCTCCAGTTCCGGACTCTGAAGCCCCTGCTCTGACCCCTCCCCACCATGTAGGGTGTGGAAAATTGGAGTCATAGGAAGCAAGAAAGAGAAAAAATGCATTGGAAGGAGAAAAACCCAGAAATTGCATTCTTCCAGGTGGCAAGAATAATACATGTCTCAGTTTATAATAAGGGGAGATTTTTTGTTTGTTTTTGCAAATGCTCACCACTACTTTTCAACAGTTCTATGTTAGTAGTTGTAAAGAACCAAAGAGGGGAGCAATACTACAAACTGACTAATGATGTATATCAGAAGCCTGATTGGCAGCAAGTTTCATTAATCAGAATAACACTTGGTTATGGAAGTGGCTAACATTGAATAAATTCTGATTATTTTTATCAGATAATTTCAACTATAGACTTAAATTGTCAATCTGCTAACATCTATTAGTTAAACTTTGTAAATATATATATATATATATATATATATATATATACTTGTTTTTCCATTGTATGCACATCGAAAGAAAAGATGAACCTACCATTTCTCTGTTGTATGTTGGATTATGTAGGAAATGTTTGTGAACAATTAAAAAAATGAAAAATTCCTATGGATGTTTTGTGTAGTGTCTTGGCTTTTGTAGTGATAGTTTAAAATTCACTTCCAAATAAATAAAACTCCCAGGATGCTAGAGCTGATGTGTGCCCAATTTGCAAAAGGAGTTGATTAAAACCTGTAAAATCTGTTGAAATGTTCCTCTTGTAAGGAAATACAGTGATCTTAAGTTATAAAAAAAAAGATTTGTCTAATGCATTTAATACAAAACTGGCCTCCCTCCTTGGGAGGGAGGGAAAGAGGCTTGGGCCTGCTCCAACCATTGCCACCAGCAGCAGTTCCCCAGGAAGCAGGCAGGAGCCAGACACTGCGACCCAGCCTGGCCCAGGTCGCACGTGGCCTCCGTGTACATCCGCAGCCCAGGCCCAGAGTTATGGGGCTGGCCAAAGCATCACCGTTCACTTGACAGGAAGGAAGCAAGCCTCAGTGTGGGGAAGACCCATCATTTGCAAGTGGCATGGCAGGGACATCAATGTCTTCTTTTAAAATAGAAAGTCATACGCATATATGCAAATCCCATGCAAATATGTGTGTCCTTCCATCTCCAGACTATGGAAGGCAGCCCTTGGAAGAAGTCTAGTCGCGACGCCTGTTTTTACTTGTATCTTCTGGAAATGCTTTCTTTGCTTCCTAGGGCGCCCTTGTGAGCCAAGATCTTAGATTTTTGTCAGATGCCATCAGGCTCAACCCCAGACATTTTCCTACCAACTCCCTCCCTGAATTTGGCAGCCGACTGGGCCCTGGAGGACTCTGCCCACCACCCCCACCCCACGACCATCCTGTCTGGCTCTTGTTACTCTCTCTGGCTCCAGAGCCCCCTCACTCATCCTTGTCTGCAGGAAGCTGGAAGTGGCCCCCCTCGGGCTGGGTGGCTCACCATGCCCGGGGGACAGAGGCAGCCGGAGACGCAGCCCACGCTCATGCACTCCAGGTCATAGTTCTGGCACGTCTTGGCACACTCCAGCCCTTCTGCCCGCGGGTTGTCCGCGGGACACACCAACTTGACCATGGGTGGCCGGCAGGATAGGCTCCTTTTGCCTTGAAGGTGGAAAGTCAGAGAGGCGGTTAGTAAAGGAGTGAATGGATCTGCCTTTTACATCTTCCTTTGGTCCCCTAGGTGCCCTGACTCACTGAGGGACCCACAGCTGCTGCTCCCTGGGACTACACACTGCTCGCTCTCCAGTGGGGTCCAGGCCTGAGCAAGGCTCCCTGTGTGGGACCAGGGTGGCAGCCTCATCTCATCTGAGCTTTTGAGTTCTGGCCTATGCTGGTGACAGCTCTTCCAACCCCAGCATTCATCTGACGGCCCCCACTCCTTATCCCCTTGATCCGATGGCAGCTGCACTGAATCAGGGTACACTGCAGAAATTTCCAGACCCAGGCCCCCAAAGGCTAAAAAAGAGCCTTAGTACAGCCAGACAGAGTGGTGCACACCTGTAATCCCAGTACTTGGAAGGCTGAGACAGGAGGATGGCAGGTTGGGGGCCAGCGCGCGGTAACTTAGCAAGACCCTGTTTCAAAATAAAAGATAAAATAAGGCTGGGGATGTGACTCAGAAGTATACAACCCCTGCTCTCATTCCTCAGGGTCAAAAGAGAAAAAAAGATAAAGAAGATCCAGGTATAGCAGGGCAGGCTTATAATCCCAGTACTTGGGAGGCTGAGACAGAAGGGTCACAGGTTCAGGGCCAGCGCACAGTAACTTAGTGAGACCCTGTTTCAAAATAAAATAAAATAGGGCTGGGGGTGTGGTTCAGAGGTACAGCACCCCTGGGCTCCAGCCCTAGTACCACACACAGACACACATACACGCACACACAAAAGAGCCTTAGTGGAACCCAACATTTGAAAAGGCCATTCAACCACCAAGACTTTAAAAGAGGTCTTTGCTCAAAGGTTAGGCTCTGCTGTCACCCCATTTGCCATGTCCTCTGGCACTCCAGTCTCCCCACCTTCGTGTTTCTCCATTCAATACGCTGTACGTGTTCTCACCACCTGCTAGACTGCAGGTCTCACCTGTTGACTGCCCACAACACCCACTGAGTCCACTAGAATGCATGCTTCATGAAGGCAGAGACTTTTGTCTACTTTGCTGACTGATAAATAATATTTCCTGGCAATTAATAGATATCCATGGCTGACTGGATAATAATAAGTGCTTGATACACTTTTTTTCTCAAAATCCCTGATGTGTTTAATGGCCTTTATAGTACTTATCATCTCCGGCAGGCAAGAAAGCCAAATTCCCAGTCTTATTTTATTTATTCATTCATTCATTCATTCATTCATTCATTCATTTAGTGGCACTGGGGACTGAACCCAGGGACATTCCACCTCTGAGCTACACCCCCAGCCCTTTTTATTTTTTATTTTGAAACAGGGTCTCACTAAGTTTCTGAGGCTCGCCTCAAACCTGCAATCCTCCTGTCTTGGCCCCCCAAGTACTGGGATTATAGACATGCATCACCACACCTAGCTTCTGCCTTATTTTTCCATGGAAACTTGAGTTAGGAAGCTGACATTTTAAATGGCTAAATGGTTTTTCTTAAGCTGCACAGAATTCCGGGAATTTTCATGACTTTAAAATAGACATCTGACCTTCCAGTGACTAGACTAGATGACTCCAAGCCCGGGGAGCTTTAAAGACAGGTCTAAGAAGCAGAAGGCAAGGAGGGGTAGGAGTGTGGGGAGTGCCAGGGAGTGAAAGAAGGAAAGAGGCAGGAGGACTTCTGATTTCAGCTTTGAGCCACCCCCATGTTTGCGATCTTGCCCCAGCTCTAGGCTGAGAGATGCTCCCAACAATCATGTGGGGGCCGGACCCCCCACCCAGGGCAAGCTGGAAAGCTAATGGCAGGGCACAGAGCTGGTCACCTGGAGAGAAGGGGTCTTGCGGAAATCAAGAGGCAGAGACAGAAGTGGCCAACCCACTTATGTCCCTCCCACTGGAAGACTCCTTGCTAAGCAAAGATGGTCCTTCTGGAAGCAAATAAAGCCCCTGTGATCCAGAAATGTGAACAAGGTCCCACCGGCACAGGATCAAGCCCCTCTCACTCTGTGCTTTGTCCTCAAACAGTACAGCAACGGTTGGGACCTTAAGCTGACAGCAACTGTCCCCAACCCCCTTTCAAGTCCATCTGAGAAGCTTTCAAATAGGGTCCTCATCAGGAAACAAGAGACCGTTGAAGAAGGGTGACTGTCATCACAGTGCAAGCACCTGACCCGCTGACTCCGTCTCGCAGATAACTCTCTTCACCTCCACAAAATAAAACAGCTCTTGTTTCAATAATTTGGATTTACACATGCAAAGACATGCCTAGGCCTGACAGTCACTCACATGTACCCAGAAATTGTGGCAATCCTGGGCAAAGCCAGACCCACGCCTGAATGCACCAGCACGGCAGACCATGCCCTCCAGTCCTCTCACCTGCTCCGTGCATGAAGGATGAGGGCAGAAGCAGGGTGCAAAGCTTTCCAGAGCACAGTACTCACTGCGACGCGACAGGGGACTGCTGAGGACGGTGTCTGGCAGCAGGCTGCCCGGGGCTCCGCTCGTGGAACAGTGCATGAAGCCATCCTCACAGTAGCTGGGGAGAGGAAGACACAGCCAGCTCTGCAAGAGTCGTGGGCACTCGCTGTCCCAGTTCCTCACCTCCTACTCACTCTCTGGCCCTCCAACACAAATCCCAGGCCCATCGCTTCAGGAAGCCTGACCAATGACCTCCGTGTCTCTAAATCCCAGGGAATTTTTTCCAGTTCTTTTTTTTTTTTAATTGGTGTATTGTAATCATACATCTTGGTTGATGAAGCTCAGGGTGATAGAGGCAGACATGCACACAGCACTCATTGAGCCCTCCCCCAGTTCCCACCCCATTCCCTCTCCTCCCGCCTTCCCGGGCTCAATTCAGTGACTGGCTTTGATAAGTTCGTGTGTGTACATCATGTCCATTGAAGTGTTTCTTTTCCCTCTTCAAGTCTTCCTCCCCCTCCCATCTCCCTCAGTTAGGTCCCCTCCTTCACTCCACTAAGATTTCTCCTCCTTTGTCCGGAGTCCCTCCTATGTCCCAGTGTCTCTACCCAAAATAATTGAAACCAGATTGCCATAGTAATGCATGCATATCTATGTTTATAGTTCCACAATTCTTAATTGCCAAACTATGGAACCAACCGAGATGTCCATCAACAGAAGAATGGATTATAAAATTATGGAATGTATGCACAATGAAATTCTACTCAGCCATAAAGGACAAAATCATGTCATTTGCAGGGAAATGGATGGAACTGGAGAACAGGATGCTGAGTGAGATGAGTCATTTAGTGAAAGGGCAGATGTTCTCCCAGTTCTTTTTCTTACTTGACCCTTCAACTTTACTCATCATTATGGACTATTCCATTTTTTAGAGAATTTAAAAATAAAATCTCTCCTGATTTTCCTCCTCCTTCTCTATCCGCTCCTTCTCAGCCTTGACTGCAGCTCACCTGCCCCTCTGCCCGGCGTGTGTGTGTGTGTGTGTGTGTGTGTGTGTGTGCATGTGTGTACATTGTAATTATACATCATATTGGGGTATAGAGTGATAGAAACATACATGCACACAACTCTTGGAGCACTTCCAGTTCCCATCCCCTCCCTCCCCCTCCTCCCCCTCCCCATACAAGTCTTTGAGAATGGAATTGGTAATTTTGTATACATATGTAGCATTATTTCAACTGATACACTCATTACGTCTTCATCCCTTTAAATGCCATCATCCCCAGGCCCCCTCCTGGGCCACTCTGGCATCTACACCTCCAGCTCCAGTTGCAGAGATGACTCACAATTTTACAGCAACAGCATAGACCTCTCCTTTGAACCCAAGACCCGTATCTACAGATGCTTACAGGATAGATTTCTTTGATGTCTCAAAGACACTTCAAATTCATTGTGTCCAAACTGAACCCATGATTCCCCACCAAAGCCGGGCCGATTCATCAACTGTTAACACCATCCATCCAATCTGATGTCACAAGAAACCCAGTATCCACTTCCCTCTCCCTCATCCTCTACGCCAATCTGTCACCAAGCCTTGGGACTCTGCCTCCTACATACCACGGAATTCATAGTCACTTCTCTATTTCCAGTGCAAGGAAAGGATTTGCCATCCCCTCCCGCCTGGACAACACAAAAACCCCTACCTGACATCTTTGGCCTATTCCTGCCTCTCCAAGACACTCCTCTTGACAGCCAAGTTTCAAAACCTAAATGTGATCATGTCACATTGCTGCTTGAAATCCTTCAACAGCTTCCCCTCCACAGACTTTCAGATAAAGAGCAAATCCCAGCCAGGAGCAATGGCACACACCTGTAATCCCAGTACCTGGGAGGCTGAGATAGGAGGATCACAGGTTGGAGGCCAATTTCAGCAACTTGGTGAGATCCTCAGCAACTTAGTAAGACCCTATTTCAAATTTTAAAATAATAATAAAAAGGGCTGATGGGAGGGGTAGCTCAGAGGTAGAATGCTCTTGGGTTCAATCCCCAATACAAAAAAAAAATTCAAATTTCCACATGATCTGACCCCTGACTTCCTCTCCCTTCTCCACTTCTCCAGCCTGCCAGCCTTCTTTGAATCCTGATGGTGCCTCGCTCCCCTTAAACACAAGGGCTTTTGCACACTGTGTCCTTGGATCTAAAGTCACATGCATGCACATACACACACACACCATCTCAGGTTCTCCCCTCTCAGGTTCTTTGCCCCCACCCCATCTCAGGTTCTCATAGACCAGGTACTTCTCTTCCTAGAATCTGCCACACTTGTAACTTAACAAGCATTTGTGTTATCACCTGGCTATGTCTCTCTCTGGACTAAAAGATTCATGAGGGTAGAAGCTGTAACTGGTCTTGCTCACCATTCTGTCGCTAGCATCCAGCACAAGGCTTTGCATAAAGTGCTCGATGTTATTTTTAATTGACAGATAATAACCGCACCTGTTCCTGGGGTGCGGTGTGAAGTTTTTGACACACATATGCAATGTGCGCTCATCGATCAGGTGGCTGGTATATCCATCACCACAAACATTGATCAGTTCTTTGTGTTGGGACGTTCAGACTTCTTTCTCCTATTTATTTTAAAATATACGATAAATTATTGCTAACTGTAGTCACCCTATTATGCTATAGAACACTAGAATTTCAGTCGAGGACTGGCCCTGAGCCTGGCCTGCAGCAGAGCCAGCCCCTACTGCAACACTGTTGCAGGCGGGCCACACCGCCCACCACCTTCCTGTGGGCATCGCCAGCATCGGCTCCTGCTAAGCTCACCCTTCAGCGTGTTGTCTAAAGAATAAAAACAGCCACAAACAAGCCCTGAGCTCCTGCAGGCACACATTCTCCATGAAATCCGATTTTCTAAATAAAGTGGAGAGAGAGGATTGTCGATAGAATTCAGCCCTGGAAGGGGAAGAGGACATAGTTGGGGGAGGTCACTGCAGGGAAACAGCCCTGAAGAGCCTGAAGCCAGGGCTATTTCCCCAGCTGTGTTTACAACACCTCCCAACCTTCCCCGCTACGGAAAAATGACTGATGACAGTCGCTGCCCCCCAAGTCACCCCAGCTTCCTATAGATTGACTTCTCTCCTCATCACACTCCTGAAACACGGGGGCCACTGTGACCTGTGGATCGTCACCTTCAACAGTCTGTTCTCAGCATAAGATGAAGAGAGTCCCTGGGGTCGAGTCACTTGCTGGATGATTTGGGAAGGTGATCATCTCTCTAAGCCTCAAGTTCTTTACTCAAAAAGCAAGCTCTGCCTGCCCAAAGGTGTTCTTTTAAGGTCCCGGAGAGAAACACCTTGTGAACTACAGCCAGACATCTGTAGTAGAAGGCCACTGAGCTACAGCAGAAAGATCAAGCTGGCAGAGGGTGTAACGACAGGCAGGGCTCCGTATCCAGGGCTCTGCATCTGCAGATGCAACAGCCGTGAATCAAAAGTATCTGGGAAAAAAATTGTGTCTGTATTGAACATGTATAGATATTTTTTCTTGTCATCATTCCCTAAACTATATGGTCTAACAACTACTTACACAGCATTTACATTATGTGTTATAAGTAATCCAGAAATGACTTAAAACATATGAGAGGATGTGAAAAGGTTATGTGCGAATACTATGCCATTCTTTTTTTAATGTACTGGGGATTGAACCCAGGGGCATTCTACCTCTGAGCTACACCCCCAGCCCTTTTTATTTTGAAACAAGGTCTTACTAAGTTGCTGAGGGTCTTGCTAAGTTGCTGAGGCTGGCCTTGAATCTGTGATCATCCTGTCTCAGACTCCCAAGTACTGGGATTACAGGCGCACCACCACACCCAGCTAAATACTATGCCATTCTGTATAAGGGACTTGAACAGCCACAGATTTTAGAATCTGTAGAGGTCCTCAAACCAATTCACCATGGATACTGAGGGACAACCATACTCCCTCCCTGTCTCGATCTCTATGCCATAGCGCTGTCTTGCTCTACCCTCCTAGCTGGGCTTTTATCTCTGCCCTCCCTTGTAGGATCCCTGTTTCTCCTCCTACCCACCACACATTTCCCCAAGTTCTGGACTCAGCTCTCTTGTTAGTGAGACTTGCTGCTCTCGCGGCTGCAGGTGTGGCCTACAGACCATCTCTCAGTCAAATTCCAGCCCCATAATTCAAGCTGTTGGCTCCATCCATTCACCAAGATGTCCTCCTGGCATCTCAAAGTCATAAAGACCTAAACCCAACTCATCGGCTCCCCTCTTCCTCCAGAGAGCCCTCTTGCTGGGCCTGACACCTCCAGAGACCTCCATCCTCACACGCATTCAGGTGCAGAGCCCTGGAGCCACCTTCAACACCTCCTGGTAGTCCCTTCACATCCTGATGGCCCGAACTTCTGTCCCCTACTCCACATTCCCACTGATATTACTTGGGGTTTATTGTTGTTGGTAGTGGTGGTTGGTTATGGTATTGGGGGTGAATCCAGGGGCATTCTACCTCTGAGCTACAACCCAGCTTGCTTGTTTGCTTTGTTTATTTATTTATTTATTTATTTTCAATATTTCAGGTCTCGCTAAGTCATTGAGGGTCTAAGTTGCTGAGGCTAGCCTCAATCCTACGATTCTCCTGTCTCAGCTTCCCAAGTACTAGGATTACAAGTGTGTGCCACTACCCCTGGCTCATACAACATGTTTTATTGAAATCCAAGTCCAATAGCAACAATTGTTTTCATAAAAGTGTAAACAATCAACTTTGGGTACATGAGGTTGCTAGGACAGCAAATTAATCTCACTGGGGTGATGAGAAAAAGCTTCCTATCAAGTGCAGTGGGCACAGACTTTGTTTGAATCTGGATTTGAGTGAACCAACCATAAAATGACACTTTGAGACAATCAGGAAAAAGTGAACAGGGACTGATTATTAGATGCTATTAAGGAATTATGATTAACACTTGGGTTAATAAGATGTTGTGGTTATGTTTATTTTTAATCACTTATCTGTTAGAAATATAAAGTAACGCATTTGCAGGTGAAACGATGTCATGTCTGGGTTTTCTTTAAACTATCCAGCCAAAACATGGAGGAGAAAATAGATGAGAATGGTCAAGTGCTGATAATCACCAGAGCTGAGGGTGGGTATGGCAGGGCTCCTACACTGTTCTCTTTGTGTTTAGGTCTTTTTGAAATTGTCCACTATCAGGACATTTTAATGGTCTCCCCAAGTACACTGTCAGCTTCTTTGGGGACCATACTGTGTCTGCTTCATCTTTAGATCTCCAGTTCTTAGCCAGAACCCGGGACTGCACAGGTGACAGGGAAGTGTTTGCCCTACGAATGTTCTGTGGCAAGTTTCTTCTGCGACCACAGCAGTCCTGTTGAAGCTGGCTGTCACGGAGGACCTGGGCAGAGAGCTGTAAGGAGCAGGAGTGGCTTGGAGTGGCTTGGGGGGAGTGCATGATTTGGGCCAGGGTAGCAATTGCTGGGGTTTGGATGTAGCATGTCCCCCAAAGGTACATGTGCCGGAAGCTTGGTCTCTGAGGTCACAGTGTCAGGCAGTGGTGGGGCCTATGAGAGGTAGTAGGTCACAGAGGCCCCGCCCTCAAAAGGACTGATGCCCACCTTACAGGAGTGGGTTAGGCGTTAGGAGACTGGATTCGTTCTCAAGAGAATTGGTGGTTCAAAAGTGAGGCCACCACATTTGCCCTTCCGTGCTCTGCTCATCACTAACACTCACTCCTGCCGTTTGGTGCCATCTACCATGTTATAATGCAGTATGAAGCCCTCACCAGGCACAGCTGCCCAACCTCAGACCTTTTAGCCTCCAAAAGCACAAGCCAAAACAAACCTCTTTTCCTTGCAAAGTACCCAGTCTCCAGTATTTTGTTACAGCAACACAAAATGGGCTGAGACAGCAGTTCACCACAAGCCAATGCTGTTGTGGCATATTTCCTTCTACCTCAAATGCTTCGGCCTGAGAATTCTGAAGGGAGGCTGAAGGGGAGGACAGGGAGAGCTTCCATTTAGAGCAGGGGAATGGGGTCTAGCACGTGGCAGCCGGCCATAAAGCTCAACAATTCCTACTGTCAGCCTGGAGTCCTAATTCCCTGCATAGTAAGGAAGTCAGAAGATCTGGGCGAAGTCCCAGCTCTGCCTCCGACCTGTTGTGCAAGTCTGGACAGGTGATGTCTTTCCTGGACCTCAGTTTGCCCATCCATGAAATGGAGGACTCGGAGGACCACTCCTCCATCCAGCCAGCCACAGCAGTCTATGGGCTGCACTTACCACATGGTGTGATGGTCTGAGAAGACATCAGCGGGCTGGAAGATCTCGCCATCGTAGTAACAGGGGCACTGTGACTTGGGCACACAGTCCCCCCTCTCATCCTGGTACAGCCCTCGGGGGCAGAAGCAGCCCTCAAGACAGACCTCGTCACACTCCTCGTCCGGGTAAGAGAGGGAGCGGCAGGTCAGGTTGCAGGGGGCCCCGCACTGCAGGTACACCTGGCCCTCTGGGCAGCGCAGCGCTGGAAGAGAAGGGAGAGGAAGGAAGGATGAACAGGACGCAGTGCCACCCCCGGCAGCTGGGACCCCTGATTAGATCTGTGTGGTCACCGCCTTCCTTTCCCATGGTGAGCAAAAGCATACCTTCAGGCACACGCATGTGTATTATAATTGTGGATATACACATTTTCCTCCCCTTTTCAACCAGCAGGAACATTGCTTTAGTCACATCTGAGTTCTCCAAGCCAAGGACATAGTAGTAATCCCGGTGGATTTGAATACTTAAAGAACTGGGAGTGGCAGCAGAGCATCTTCGTGATGATACTGACCATAATGGCTACTATTTATTGGACACCTACTGTGTGGCCTGCTCTTCAGCTGGGTTTTGTGTCTCGCTTGGTGAATTAGTGCTCATCATCCCCTTTCTATGGGTAAGAAAACTAAAAATTGAGCTAAGCAAGTTGTCAGGAAATGCCTCCTGGGAAGAAACAGAAGCAAGATTTGAACCCAACTCTCTGCAGCCCTAAAGCTCATGGTCTTAGTCATTATGCTTTAAAAAGGAAACAGGGCCAGGCAAGGTGGTGCGTGCCTGTAATCCCAGTACTTGGGAAACTGAGACTGGAGGATCATGGATTTGAGGCCAGCCTTGGTAACTTAGTGAGACTCTCAGCAACTTAGCAAGACCTTGTTTCAAAATAAAAATTAAGAAGGCTGGAGGTAGAGCTCAGAGGTAGAATACCCCTGGGTTTAAGCCGGGTGTAGTGGTGCACACTTGTAATCCCAGTACTTGGGAGACTGAGACAGGAGGATCTGGGTTCTCGGCCAGCCTCAACTACTTAGTGAGGCCCTCCACAACTTAGGGAGACCCCATTTCAAAATAAAGAATAAAAAATAGGGCTGGGGATGTAGCTCAGTGGTAGAATGCCCCTGGGTTAAATCCCCAGTACCAAAAAAAAATTAGAATACCCCTAGGTTTAATTCCAAGAAAGAAGGAAGGAAGGAAAAGAGAGAAAGAGAAGAAAGAAACCCTTTGAGGACATGCAAGTCACAAAAAGCAGGAAACGCTCATACCTACTCAGCAAAGGGGGCAGCCGCCATCTCCCTAGAGCCCTCGCTCCCCCTGGCTCTCCCATAGAAACACAGAAATTCTGCAGAAGTAGAACAAAGTGCTAAAACAGCAAAGAGACTGGGCTCTATTCCCCCAAATCCTGGAGTTCAAGCCCCAGCCCCAACACTGGTAGCTCTGAGACCCTAAGCATGTCCTCACTGAAGCACAGTATCAACACCTGCCTGGGTCTTTGTGAAGGCTACATGTTGAGAGGAATGCTTTGCACCTGGTAAACAGTCACTGCTATTATTCTCCTTAATATTGCTTGGGAAACCCAGGCCCAGCTCAGCAGGCTTGAATGGGAAGAATATTCCAGAGAAAGGTGCAAGCCTAAGAAGGCCTGGCACTGCTGCACGGTGGCCAGCACGTGCCACCAACGGACACCTGGCGATGAAATTCTTTACTGGGGGGTTAAGAAGAACAGGGGAGATGTGGGGCTCACTTTACCCTCCAGGGGCTCAGAAGAACACCCCAAGGCCATCTGTCACATACACCCATGGTAGACAGATCCCTCGTGTCCTTAAACATCTCCAGGACATTCTTTGCCAGATCTCAGCCCCTGCTGCTGCTACACCAGCCCGTCTCCACAGCTCTGTTCAGCAGAGGTGAAGAACAGCGGCTCGTGAGAGATTAAAGAACACTTCCAAAGGCCTCCGGCAAGCCGCCTCAGGAAAGCTGTCAGATGCTGCAGCATACACATGGTGCATAATTCCTAATATCAGAGGACAACCAACGCGTGCTCCTAGACAGCACGCAGTAGACGCATTACTTCCCCAATTCCTAAGTGGCAGATACTAGCAGGAAAGTAAAGTTCACAGGGGTTGAGTGAAGAGCGCGGGGTCACATGGCTGGCACGTCACAGGTCAGCTGCCCGGGAGGCCCAGCTCAGCTCTTCCAGCTGCCAGCTAGGAAGTCCCCATGACGTCCCAGGGCTGGAGCGACAGGGAGGGCATAGCTGTGTGCATTTACATACTTGTCCCTGTTCACCCCTCCTTTCAGCTCTGTTCCTCAGTTTTAGGAAATCTTTTAGACTCAAAACATGAGTTGGGTCATTAGACACTTCTAGAGACCCCCCCACCTAAACACCTCTTCGAATATATGATCAATTCTTTCCTACTTCTCGTAGCTCCTATCTTCCTGCTTCTGTCAGGACCACCTACATCCTAGTCTGCAAACACATCTTCTTCACCCTAAAAATCAGAATATCTACTATACCTTCTTACAGAGTGTCTGCCTCCCATTCACACCTCAGTGCTACTAGACTACCAGCTCCTCTCTGCCAATAACATCTTTGTAAAACCACAGTCAAGCACACCTCCTCCAGAAAGTCTTTCTTGGTTGTCCCCGCCCTTCATCATTTGACGCCTCCGAGGGAAACCTCAAAAAGGAAAGATCGAGGTAGGCTCAATAGCGCACACCTGTAATCCCAGTACCTGGGAGGCTGAGACAGGAGGATCATGGTTCAAGGCCAGGCTCAGCAACTTAGGGAGACCCAGTTTCAAACTAAAATAATAAAATAGGGCTGGGGTGCAGCTCAAAGGTAGAAGGCCCCTGGGTTCAATCCCCAGTACCAAAAAAAGGAAGGTTCAAGTTCCGCATCATCACCATGGCCTGACCACACTGGGCACTCATCAAATGTCCCCAGAGCAATAACAGCAGTGACAAGCCGGGCATGGTGGCGCACGCTTGTAATCCCAGTACTTTGGGAGGCGGAGACCGGAGGATCCGGGTTCGCGGCCAGCCTCAGCTCTCTCTCTCTCTCTCTCTCTCTCTCTTTCTCTCTCTCTCTCCCCCTGTTTCTTTCTCTCTCTCTCTCTCTCTACTTAGTGAGGCCCTCCGCAACTTCGTGAGACCCGGTTTCAAAAGTATAAAAAATAGGGCCGGGGGTGTAGCGCGGAGGTAGAACGCCCCTGCGTTCAATCCCCGGTACCACAAAAAAAAAACAGCAGTGACAAAGTGAATCCACTGTGGCCACCCACGGGACCACAGCGTGGGAGCAGAGCCCAACACTGGTGCTAGGAATCCACCAGTGCAGAGGGGGAGGCAAAGTCAACGAGGACAATGATATTATTCAACTCAATTTAACTGTATACAGTGCCAGAGTTTTTTTTCCACGAGTCTGTGGACAGCTTGCCTGAAGCACAGGATTCCTATATGCATTCCTCACCGCCTTCATCAGACCAGAGGGATGCCAGGACCCACTGGGACCTGGGACCCAGTCTCTCTACAACCTGGCCATACACAGAATGAACACTAGGTGGCAGAGGCTTGACAGGGACTCTGCTAGGCCTGCTGGTAGGGATTCCCCAGTGCCCTGCAGGAGCAGGCCAGAGTAACCAGCCCATTCTACAGACAGGCCAGTCCCCATCACTATGTCCTGCCCAACTGGGGGGTGGAAATGGCTGCACATGAACTGTCCCCACAGCCCAGGCTTGTCAAAATGCCCCTAACCCATTTCCAAGTGAAACGATGCAGAGAAAATGCTTTGAAAAGATCAAGCCAACCGTTGGACATCGGTGGCATTTGGTCCAGGGCCTGGAGGGGGTCACAGGCAGGGGGACACCCACCACAGAAGTTGGGCTTGCGCCACGTGATGTGCACTCCTCTCCGCGCGCAGGCGGCGGCATAGTTGGCCACAGCGTCACACAAACAATTCCGGCCATCTGCACAGGAGCAGACGTCGTAGCGGCAGTTCTGCAGGTAGGGCAGCGGGCTGACGGTGTGGTGGCAGGCCTCGAACATGGAGGACGTCAGGAGGGCACAGGCCTCCTCCGCGAACCTGGCTGTGGGGGAGAGAGAGGAGCAAGCCCAGGATGGCCAGAGCCGTGCCTCGCCCTCCAGGGCCAACCACAGGGCTTGTGACACCACATGCCCCAGACAGGAACAAGGTCTCCTTCTTTGGACCCCCCCACACCCACTTCTCTGTCAGCGACAGATTCTGCAAAAACAACTCTGAGCTCTGGGAATCATTGCATTTTTTTCTGCAGCCAATTTACTTTCCTAATTATGTTTGGCTGAAATGTATATTAAACTGCAGCTCTGGAACACACGCCCACTGACAGAAAAGAGAAAGTGGTTGGTGGCGGCTTGGGTAAGGGGTGGGGGGCTCTGCAGGACTGAACTGCTGCTTGCAGACCCATCTGCACAGGGCCACCTGAGTCCACTTCTCATACTCATTCAACTCTTAGTTCACGTGGCTGCTGCTCCTATAGATGGGAAACACCCAGAGGCAGGGACGATGCACTAGTCATTTCTTTCTCAGGCTTTGACCCATGGAGGGTGTTCAATAGGGACTTTGAAGACTAAGTGAGCCAGATGCAGATAATCAAGCACTGCTGGTGAACACGAAGACGCACCCAGCCCCTCACTCCATGCACCATGCCCACCTCCATGGCTGGCTGCGCTGGAGACCTCAGGGCTCTGCCCTCACTTACTCAGGCGCGGGTTGAGGCTGCAGGGATCGCTGTGCTGCCTCTGCAGGTCCTGGCAGTCCCCGTGCAGCTTCCAGGCGTTCCCAAAGTCCGCCACCAGGGGCTCCACCAGGCCCGCAGGGGTGAGGAAGTCGTCGCCCTTGTTGCCGTTATAATTGCCACACAAGCCGCAGGTCTTGCCGGCATAGACTGGGGACAGCTGCAGAGAGAGGCCAGACCACGCTGGAGCAGCTGCTGCCAATGCAGTGACCTGTTTCATTTTGCTTATGAGATGGTTTTAATCCAAAAACGTTCCCCGGGGTGAAAAATAAATATGAAGTAAATAAATAAATAAATAAATAAATAATAAATAAATATGATTGTCAGCTAAGCTCCAGGCTGCAGATGGAGGAGAAATAAGTAAACGGAACAGCAAGCTGCAGTACATGCTTCTCAGCTCCATCCTCGCTCTCCCGACATTAGTCAGAGAAGAATCCTGCCGGGAGGGATTCTAGAGATGATCCAGTCATTTAAGTATGGAGAAACTGAGGCTCAGGAGGTTAAGTGACTTGCCTAAGGTGACAGGGACAGTGGCCACGCTGGGACAGTAAGCAGGTTAAGCCCCGGCCCCAGGTGTTCGCTGAGTCCAGGCCTACCCAAGGAGGAGGGCTAGGCTGGAGGCCCCCGCCCCAGTGAGCATCAAGTGCAAATTCAACATGGGTCCACTGAACACTTTCATTGGTCCCATGTGGGTGAAGCGGGCTGAGCCGGGTGTGGTCCAAGCCTCTGGAGTTCACATTTGATACCAGGAGCAATACCTCCTGGATTTACCTGAGCTACTGAGCATCACTGAAGAAAAAAGGCCCCAGCCGAAGGGGACTCTCTGGGTGATGGATGGGGAGGTGGGGTCAGCGAGGATGCTGGAGTGTCCTGCCGTGAGGCGACCAGGAGGGGACCAGGGATCAAACTCCAGCCCATCACTCGTTGTCCTATCTTAGAGCTGAACAAAGCTCTGAGCCCAAAGTGTACTTCCAGGGACAATTAGGGGAGTAGAATCTGCCTTTCACCCGGGACAGCTGGGGGCACCTGCTGGTTTCTATGGAGAGGACCCCAATTTGAAGATGGAACAGGGTTTGGACCTAAGAGTCCTCACTCCAGCCCTGTACATAATTAGAGTCCAGTGACCTCCCTGGGTCCCTCCTGGAGTAGACCTGGGTCCCCTTCCGTCATTCCTCAGAGCCCCTTCCAGCTCTGGCTTAGCAAGGTACATGGTAAAGAATCCCGTGGAAGTTTCTAGACTCACAAAAAATATACCCAGGTAAATATCCATGATAAAAATGGGGACAGAGTGGTGCTACCTTGTCTACTTTACAAATACCAAGTGTTATCACATCAGACACAGAGGCTTTCCCCAACCTCCCTATTTAAAATTTAAAATCCCCAACCCTGGTACTTCCTGCCCTTCTCTGCTTTATCTCCTCAGGATCTAGCCTAATATATGATTAGAATAGTCATATTATATTTGATTTGTTTTCCTGTTGTTGTTCGTTTGTTTGCCTGTTTGCTTTGTTTATTGTCTGTGTTCCCCATTAGAGTTTGAACTATGCTAAGCAAGGCTCCATGTCTGATCTGCTTCTCTGCTGTATTCTCAGCATCTGGAATGAATGGGGTCTGTCTTAGTCCATTGAGGCTGCTGTAACAAAATACCACAGACTAGGTGGCTTATAAGCAACAGAAACTTATTGCTCATAGTTCTGGATCCAAGACCCAGGCACCAGCAGGTTCCGTGTCTGGTGAGAACCAGGCTTTCTGGTTCATAGATGGCACCTTCTGGCTGCATCCTCACCTGGTAGAAGCCAGCTCTCTGGGGCCTCTTTCAAAAGGCACTAATCCCATGAGGGCAGAGCCCTCATGACTTAGTGCCCTCCCAAAGACCCAACCGACCTCCTAACACCATAGCCTGGGGGGCTAGGATTTCAACATATTAATTGGTGGAGGACACAAACATTCAGCACAGCCCTGCGTACTCAATAAATATGTTGAATGGCTGAATTGTTGAACAAGTGAATGAGTAAATTAGCGCACAAATAGGTTCCCCTGAGGACACTGGTTGAGATGCAATGCCAACAGTCAAGGTCAGCGCATAGCAGTGACCAGCCTGTATCCCCCTCCCCCACTTCTCAGCACCTTCATCCTCTCTTCCTCCTCCTTAGACACATCCGGTGCCCTCATGCTCCCCAAAGTCCCCTTTGCTCACCCTTACCAGCCGCCATCACTACCATCCCCCATCTAGATATTTCTCCCTCCATCCTGACCTTGGCTGGTCTCGGAGGTGAGCACGGCCAGTGGTTAGAAGTGTGGACACATCAGGGGCACTGCAGAACTCAAGCTCAGCGCACTTAGAGAGACACTTGCTAACTGAAAGGGATTTCTGCTCAGGGGTAGTCCTGTCACTGCAGCTGTCTGAGGGCCTTTTCCCCAGGTCTGCGAAGGCCGGACTGGGTCCTCCATGGCAGCCAGCTGAACCGGGAAGCAGCTCACAGAGAGCAGGACTTCCACTGGCCAGAGCTTCATCAGCACAGGGCCCAGGCAGGAGGGAGAGCAGAGGACCCTGCAGCACCTCACCCTGCAGCACCTCGCCCGGCTCCTGTCCCCAGTGGCCTGCCTCCAGCTACGGCCTCCATGAAGCAGCCCCAAACCTAAGGTCAGCCCTGGGCCTCCAGCTCCTACCCTTCACAAACCCCCCCTTTCCTGCCTTATACCAAACCATAGGACAGTCCCACAGGCCATGGGGTCATCTCATCCTGTCCCAAATCTTGACCAAATTCTCTTTCTGTCAGCTAAACTGACCCAAGACCACCCTAATGATAACTCTCCATCCCATTCCCACAGAAAGGAGGCAGGCTAGCTCTCTCCTCGGAGGAGAGAGGAAGCTGTGGAGGCGGGCAGCTGTCCATGACAAGATGCCCTGGGGCTGCTGACAGAGGGGACACAGTGCATGGGTCAAGAGCCCCACTGTGCCACCTGGGAGGCAGCTGGGAAAGTGGGTGACTTGCATGGAGCTATGCCTTGAAGCCCAGGGCAGGAGGCGAGACCATACCGGGACCAGGGGACCTGAGCTCTGTAACGAGTGACCCTGAGATCCAGCAAGCTCCTCCAGCTCCAGAAAGGGTGGATGTGTTCTTTCAAGTGGAAACGAGGGGTCAAGAGGATCTCCCAGTCCTTCCTGCTCTGTGGTCTATAGTTGCAGATTTACTTTTTATAAAAGAGAAAAGGAGTTAAGTTGGAAATTCTCCGGAGATGGGCGTGGTAGAGCACGCCTATAATCTCAGTACTTGGGAGGCTGAGACAGGAGGATCGCAGGTTCGAGGACAGTCTCAGCAAGTAGTGAGACTCTCATCAACATAGCAACAACAAAATATAGCCGGGGGTGCAGCTCGGAGGTAGAATGCCTCTGGGTTCAATCCCCAGTACCACAAGAAAAAATAAGAAAAGAAAAGAAGAGAAGAGGAGAGGAGAGGAGAGGAGAGGAGAGGAGAGGAGAGGAGAGGAGAGGAGAGGAGAGAAGAGAAGAGAAGAGAAGAGAAGAGAAGAGAAGAGAAGAAAGAAAAGAAAGAAAAGAAAAGAAAAAGGAAGGAAGGAAGGAAGGAAGGAAGGACTCTCTCAGGGGCTCTAGGACAAGAGAAAGAACTGACTGCCTGAGAATGGAGGAAATAGGATCTCATAGGAACCTCAGATGTCCATCACTGGATTATGCCAAGGACCCAGGGGAGCAGGGACCCCAGGATGCAGGAGGGGGCTCCCCAGGATCCTAGTGAAGCAGTCTTCAAGGGGTAGTCTTGGGCCCACAGGGGTCTCTGAGGCTCTTTCAAGGTGTCTGAAGGCCAAAACTACTTTCATAATACTATGAAGTCATGATTGTCTTTTCTGGTCTCATTCTAAGTACACAGTGGAATTTTCCAGAGGCTACATGACACACAATATTGTAAAAGATTGATTGCAGAAGTAGATATGAGAACTTAGCTGTCTTCTATTAAACCAGACATGAAAAAGATTTGCAGAAACATATGGCAAAAGTATTCTTCTTGCTACTTAGTTTTGTTATGGAGAAACATAGTTATCACACAAACACACAGCATTATTTATATTAATGTGTAGGGTTAGTATTGTTTTTAAATGGGTTAATAAATACATGTTTTGATGTCTCTGATTTAATTTCTAACCTGGTAAATATCAATAGATATGATATTCATTAAAGATCTTGGGGTTCTCTATCATTGGGCAACATCATCCTGAGACCAAAAACAACATAGACAAAGCTCTGTGAACTGCATAAACAGCCATCCAGTGTGATTCTAGGACCCTGGGAACAAGAGGACATGGCCATTGATGCAGAGGCCCAGTGACTCAGCGAGGCCAGATCCCTGTAACGGCTCACAGATGGGGCTGGGGCAGCTTCTACCCCCAGGCCTACAGGACAGACTGTCTTGGCTGTGTGTCCCAACCCGGTTCCTCCACAGAAGACATCCAGGGAGACACTGCCTGCTCCCAGACCCCATTGGAGCCAGGAGATTGGTCAGCAAATCTGCCACCTTGTCAACCCTGCTCGGGGATACCAGAGCCCCAGAAGACAGAACCCCCAGGGCGAACAAGGGGCATCCAGAAAACAGAAGCCAGCTTCTCACAGACAAGAGAGGCCTGTTCCTCACTCTGGGGGTGTAGGGGCTGAGGAGAAAGGAATTCTTCTCCCACCACACAAAGCCATTCTGCCCGGAGCACAAGGGGTACTTTGTAAGGGTCGGGCTCCCAAGAGGCGGTGGCTCCAGAGGGGACCTACCTTCACTAGCAGCCTCCCGCGGCCATCCCAGTCCATCTGCAGGTCCTCCCCATAACTGAGGCGCACAGACGCCATCACGGTGTGCTGGATGCGGAGGTCACCTGGAACCCACAGGACAGACAAGGTTTAGGCTGAGATGGGGAGGGGGCAGGGAGGTGGCAGGCAGATGATTGTGGGGGGAGATGGGACATTCCTAAAGGACTATAGCAATGACCCAATGACCGGTGATGAGTTAGAGGCAAATGGAGCCCCCACGAGCCTTAAGGGGGTCCCAGGAAGAAGGGCGATCAGAATGGACAGAAGTAAATAGGGTTCCTTAATGTACCCTGCTGTCGTCTGTCATTTCCCTCAGTGCCACAAGAGGGCAACAGAGGCTCCTGCATCCTTAACTGTTAGGCGGGAGCCTGGAGCTGAGGGGTCTGTCTACCTCTGAACCTCTTGCCCTAGCACACCTGGGCCCCTTCTGCACACAGCTTCCAACCCGGCTTACTCGGTCCTCATGGCTAAGTGACGCTGTGTGGCAAGCTGAACACAGCAGCGCTCACTGCTGCAAAAAGGTGGAGACCAGGTAGGAGCATACGCAGCGCCCTGGAGGAACATTGCATCTTACGGAGACACGCACAGCCTTAAACACACATGGACATGTGGCATACCCACTCACCCAGTTCACCCACCGTGTGCAATGCTAGGATGGTGGGCCATAGGGTGGCCAGGAGTCATGGAGAAGGAGAAGGGGTCTGAGAGCCACTATGAGGTTGGGAGTACAGAAGCAGTGTTGCTTTGACAGGCACAGTGCAACCGAGACATGGGATAGGAAGGGTTTTCCCAAGAGGCAGAGGGTCATGTGGCTTTGCCCCATGTGGCACCCTTTGGTTTGACCCATCAGCAGGCATCCCTGACCTCTCCGTGTGAATCAGCCTCCCTCCTTTCCCACCCAAAAATAACCACATGCCTGAGCCTCAACTCAAGCCTGGCTCAAGTCAAGGAAAAATCCTCTTGGTTGTTTTTCCATGCTATACTCTCTCCCAGGCCGGAGCAGCCCCCTCCCTCGAGCCAGCTAATTCCCCTTAACCTCTTCCTTTCTTGCACAGATGCATGCCAAGGATATCCACTCTGCCCTCTAAAGATACTCCCCATCACTTTTCCCGGGAAGAGGCAGGTGGGCCCTCAGCAGGCAAGGAGCGATGTTGAAAAAGGGGGTGCTGTGGGAGAGGCTGGAGCAGCCTGGGGCCCGGTGGAGGAGCGAGCCCACCTTGCAAGAGGGGAACCTGGACATCCTGGCCGTCCACAGCGACTCCTCCCCCGTGCTTCAGCTTCACAAGGCTGCTGTGCAGGCCAGGCAGCCGCATGGTGACTGAGCGGGTGCAAACGGCGTCAGGGTCGTCAGCACACTGCCAAGAGGGGATGAAGAGTGACCTCGCCGCACCCCTGCCAGCCCTGCACCCAGCCCAGGCCCCAGTTAACCAAGAAGGCTCAATGTCAGAGAACCAGGACCTTCTCGCACAGTGCACCCCCAACCTGTGTGAATGGGCCCCTTCTGGGGTACAAGAAGGCCCTGTGCCCAGCTCTCATCCACGCCCCGTCTCATCCTGGCCTGATTCTTGTACAAAGAACTATAGCCTCTGGCTCATCTTCTTGTTGCCTGGCCTATTGATCCTAAAGAATCAGGAACTTCAGTCCTTAGGGGAACCCCTATGGCTCTACTTGTCCTCCCCTTTGCTTTGTTCCTTGGAGAAGAGTCCACAGGTGCACCATGGAGCTCAGAAGAGGAGCTGGGCCCCCTTTGTCTCCACCCCAGTCAGCCCTTAGCTCCAAATAGCAGAGGGCTAGTCGTAGGGGGGCCACAGACTAGACCTGAAGGAGATGCTCCTCCTGGCAGGGGGCTGGGCCAACCCTGAGTAGGTGTTGGCAGGGCAGGCACCTCCTCCCAGCAGCTAGGGAGAGAGGGGTGAATGAGGCTGACTGAAGCCTGGAGGAGGGGCCTCTTGCCTGCACAGAACCAATCCCTCAGGCTTCCCAGGGCACTGCCCTCTCACTCTGACAGTTCTGCAGCCACCACAGCTGCCACCTGACTGGCAGCCCAGCCCAACTCAGCTGCACGGTCTCTATGATACCCAGCTCACCTGCACGGTCTCTATGATACCCAGCTCACCTGCACAGTCTCTATGACGATAGAGAAGGTGTGGTCCTGGCAGTCCCGGGCCAGCAGGTACTGGCAGATCCCACTGAAGGTGAAGTACCTGTTGTCGAAGCTCTTGAAGTGGGATTGGCCTGTGACGAGGCACTCCCCTGCAGGGACACAGAGGAAGGGGAGAGGAGTGAGGGGAAGCCCCCTGGGGTGACAGAGGTGGCATGCATGCATATACAAGCAGGGTAACAGAGGGTACTCTCCAAAACTCCATGGGTGTCCTTTACCCACACCAGTCCGAAACAGAGTTCTAGTGGAGAACTCTTCCCACTCCCTAAAATGTAAGATGTCAGGGCTGGGGCATTCAATACAATCCCACCATTTACAGACAGGACAGCTAACAGAGGTGACAAAGCTCAATCAGTGGCAGAGAATGGACCAGAACCTGCAGCCCCTGATTCTTGCCTCTTGCCACCCCCCAGGTCAGTCCACAGCAGCTGCAGCTGGCAGCCCAGAAGCCTGTGGTGCCCAGCCGCAAGGAGGCTGCCCAACACACAGCACAGCTCTCTGAACTGGCATGTGAAAGGGCTCAGGGACACAGCCCCACCCAGGACAGCCCCTGAAGGCCAGTGAGCCAGAGGAGGGAGCGAGGCCAGGAGGCGGGGCTCCTCAGAGCTCAGCGGTGGCCCTCCTGGGACTCCTCGCTCCACAGAGGGGCAGCTCTAAGGCCGCCTCAGAGGCAAGGCCATGCTGTGACTTCAGTCGGGCCAATGGTGGGCCAGAAGGCCATCTGCCCATGATCTCACCACTGCCACGGCAGAGCTGACCTCTGAGGCCAGCACCCCAGCCCAGGCTGACGCATCTATGGTGGGGGACTAGGACTCCCCTTCATCACCCTGCAAATCAGGGCCCTTGTTAAATCCCCCTCCCCCCACCGATGGCCACTCCACCCTCCCCACAGGCCTAGCCTAGGCCCCAGAATCCTGGAAAACGTCCATGCAGGGGGCGGGGCTCTGCCATTTTCTCCGCCCCTGTTCAGGGCAACCCCATATTCAGGGCCCACAATGGTCCCATTGAAGCTGAAATGGGCATCAGATGCCTTGCCAGTCCCTGTATGCACTTCCTCCGTCTTCTCTCATTTTTGCCATCCACTCAATAGAAAATAAATGTAGACACATACCTCAGCCGGTCCATAAAGGAGGGGCCTCCTTCCCACCCCCCTACTCCTGGCCTCCAACCAGCAGTGCTGGGTTCTCCATTGCTGTAGCCCAGCCTAACCCAGAAGTTCCCCCAAGAGGAACCTACAAGAGGCTCCTACGGCTAATCTCTAATCTCTATCATCTAGGGGATGATACCGAGCACTGTCACACAGTTAGGAGGACCCCAAAGGCCGCAGGGAGACTCTGGCTGCCCATCTATCAAAAACAAGCACCAAACCAGGTGCAGTGGCACACACCTTAATCCTAGTACTTGGGAGGCTGAGACAAGAAGATCACCGGTTCAAAGCCAGCCTGCACAATTTAGCAAGACCCTGTTTCAAAATTTAAAAAAAAATATTTAAGGGGTCTGGAGTGTAGCTCAGAGGTAGAGGCCCCACCACCATATATAAAAGACAAGCACCAGAGAACCCTGCTGCCTGCCACTTTGTGCCCATATTTTCACTAATGGGGCACAGTCAGTGGCCTGGCTAGAATGCACAGCTTTGAATCAGGAGAGGAGGTTCTTTGGATCTGGGTATGTTTGAAGGCATTGATGGGGTGAACAGCCCCCAAGCAACTGGTGAGTCCCGCTCCACCTGGTCCCCAGGGCCACTGACCCCTTCCAGGATGGCATGGCCAGGAGGGTACATCCAGCTCAGATGAAATTAGGAGAAAGTGGGGGATCCCAGGCCACTTGCCTAACATCACCTCTCCACCCTCTGCTCCTCAAAAGAGGGCAAGAGTGAGGATTGTGTTCATGGAAATCAGTGCAGAACAGGCAACAAGATAGGGTCAAGGGTCATCCCAGCTCATTTGTAAATGCCCTGGAACTCCAACTCCAGCAGCGTCACAGGAAACATGTTTTAAATGACTGTTTTTCAGAAAACGCCCTCATTGGACAAACAGAGCAATATGGTCATTCAAGTCAAATGTCTTGACCCTGCTGCAGAAAAATGGGTGGGAATTCTTGCCCCGGCTTTCTCTGTTTTCTCAAGAGCACTCTTATCTGAGTAAGAAGGTGGAATTTTGTAATCTTGGACAATGCCCAGGAAAAGAGGGGTCAATGAGAAAATGTGCAAATATTCCTTAGCAAAACTTTCAACGCTAGAATCTAATCCTCTGATCTGATTTCCTGCTCTGACCCCCACTGATTTGTTTCTCGGGAATCAGAAGTCTAAATATTATATTCAGCTTATCTCCTTGGTACAATTGAGGGATGGAGCTACAAACACAGGAAACCCAGGAAAACGGATGGGTGAGCTGCCGGGTAGCAGTTGGCCACGAGCGCTGGGACATCCCCCCAAACAACAGACCACATGGCCACGCTTACCCCTCTTCTGCCAAGAATGGGACTCCTAGGAGGGAGTCCTGACAGGGGAAAAAAAAAAGGTAACTCTCCCCTTCCCCCACAAACAGCCAGCCCACCATCAGACAGAAAGGTAGGCACTAAAGTTTGATGAGTCAGGCATGGTGGCACACACCTGTAATCCCAGTACTTGGGAGGCCGAGACAGGAGGATCACGGGTTTGCGGCCAGCCTCAGTAACTTAGTGAGGCCCTCTGCAACTTAGTGAGATCCTGTTTCAAAATAAAAGATAAAATAGGGCTGCGGATGTAGCTTAGAGGTAGAATGTCCCTGGGTTCAATTTGCAGTACTAAAAAATAAATAAAGTTTGGCAAGTAAATGAAAGGCAGGTGATTCTTAAAATAGCATACAAAACCCGGGCATGGTGGCACACGCTTGTAATCCCACTACTTGGGAGGCTGAGACAGGAGGATCCGGGTTCGTGGCCAGCCTCAGCTACTTAGTGAGGCCCTGCGCAACTCAGTGAGACCCTGTTTCAAAATAAAGAATAAAAAATAGGGCTGTGGGTATAGCTCGGAGGTAGAATGCCCCTGGGTTCAATCTCCAGTACCGTCAAAAATAAAAAATAAATAAATAAAAAACAAAGAAATTAAAATAGCATACAAAAGTAAAACATCCAGAAGTTAAAACAAACCCACTCCTACATAAAGATCCTCCCTCATTTAAAAAAAGGAAAGAAAAGAAAAAGAAAGAAATCTCCCATCTGATGGAAGCACATTATATCTTCTAAACAAACCCTTTGGTCCATAGCAGACCAGCTGCTCTGCCTGGGTTATTTGCTTTCACTCTTTGCCCCACAGTCTTCACAGCAGAAACTCTAGCCCATAGGCCTTGAGTGAAGCAAAAAACCTGCCTCTGAATCCCCATAACATAATCTCAACCAAGTGCAAGAGAGGCATCTCTGAGTGCTCCGTGGGAACCATCTCTTGGTTGCTCCTCGGAGGTCGTTGCTGTGACCCCCAGTTTACAGATGAAGAAACTGAAACACAAAGACGCTAAACTGGCCTAAATCCCAAAGTGGCCAAACAGTAGTTTGAACGTGGTCAGTGTTATGGTTCTGGATCCGAATGTCCCCAAAGGATCCAAATGTCCTGAGTTGAGGGCTTGGTCCCCAGTACAGCAGAGTCCAGAGGTGGGCTTTGGGGAAGTGGTTGGATTGTGAGGGCTCTGACCTTGATGAGTGCATCCATTGATGGATTCATGTAGCTTAATGGGGTGATAGGAGGCGGGGCCCAGCTGGAGGGAGTGCATCACTAGGGGCGTGCCCTGGGAGGGTGTTTCTTGTCCCTGGCCCCTTCCTTTCTCTCTCTGCTTCCCGATTGCCATGAGCTGAGCAGCTCCTCTCAGACACGCTCTTCCCTTAATGACAATCTGCCTCACATCAGGCCCAGAGCCAGGGAACCAGCCAACCATGGACTGAAACTTCTGAAACTGTAACCAAATACATCTTTCTTCCTTTAAGCTATTCACCTCAGGTATTTTGTCACAGCAACAGAAGGCTGACTGACACAGGCAGTCTGGCTCCAGAGCCCAAAGCGCTGAGCACCACTCAATACTGCCTTGTGGTTTGGCTCCTGCAGTTTCTCATAAGCCTGGTATCCGATGTCAGTCTGATCCTGGGCACATGCGGGCATAGAACAACATAAAGCCTGGGTAGCTATGAAACATGGTGTTTCAGACTGGCCTGAAGGCACTCTGATGGGACTCCTGAGATCCCATCAAGGGTGGAACAGGCCACTGGAGATTTTCCAGGAACTCAGGGAGTCAGGAGCCCCAGATGAACCCGGGCACCTAGAAACACACCCACCTATGGCAGAGGCATCTGCCTTGGTTTACTCCTGGCTGTCGCTGTTAGCCAGGAATGAGGGGTTTGTCTTCCTTCCTAGAGGCTTCAGAGCAGACCCACCTTGAATCCCAAGGTTGAATTTCAGGACTGGGTTAGAATCCATCAAATTATCCTGAATCAAATGAGTAACAGACTATGCTGAGTCCTCCCTCCCAAAGGAGGTCTATCTCCCCTCCCTGTACCACCCACCCAGCAACACCCCTGTGCCACCCCAGCCCTCCCGGGCCAGCTCTTCTGGGCCTGCCCCTGAGCCCCTGCCCTTCTGGCCCCTGCTCAGTGAACCACTTCCTCCGTGCTCTGGGAAGATGGTAGCGGCTCACATTGGTGGAATGCTTACTGGGTATCAAGTGATAGCAGCCCCATACCAGCCAGGGGGTGAAGCTGCTGTTATTATCCTTGTTTTATAGATTGGGAAACTGAAGCTGAGAATCATTAAGGAGCTGGCCAAAAGTTACCCAGCTAGAAATTGGTAGAAGTGGAATTCCAACCAAAGTGCCTAAGGCCAAACCCGTGCTCTTGGACCATTCTAGGTCACCTTTATATGTTCACGGGATCTTGGACACAAAAGTCCCCCAGTTGCCCTCCCTTCCTTTAGAAAAGTACCTCCCACACTATTCCACGAGGAGTTTGAAATTCTGTAACAAGGGCTTGATTCATTTGCGAGTAGTCCCCAGTAATAGGCATGTTCCATCCACGTTATCTCTAACCAGACTTTATGGTTCAGTGGGAACGAAATGAGCAGAACTTCTCTGGGCAGAGCATTTGCAGAAGAAGGAAAGAGAACTAAGGGCTGCAGAAAGGGAAGTCTGCAGGCTTTGGGGAAACCATATGCTATAGTTTGGATGGTAAATGTCCCCAAAGGCCTATGTGTCGAAGTCTTGGTCCCCAGGGCAGCACTACTGGGAGGTGGTAGAACCTAGGGAGGTAGGGCCTAGTGGGAGAAAGTTAGGTCATTGGGGGCATGGTCTTGAAGAGGATAGTGGGACCTCATCCTCTCAGATTACAGAGGCAGCCATGATATGCTGGCATCACCAGTTGTCCAAATAAATGGGGTCCCCTGATCTCAGACTTGAACCTCCAGAATCAAGAGCCAAAATAAACCTCTCTTTACTTCACAGGTGGCCTGTACTGGGGGTTTCATCATTGCAACATGATGCTGACTAATGCACCAGTTTTGACTGTGGCTGCCCTAATCCTCAGCCACAAGGAGAGGTATGTGGGGAGCAATGAAGGTCTGGGACCCCAGCCCCTCCCAGCACCGGCTGCTGCTTTCCAGGGCACTCCTCTCCCTCCCACTCCCATGCCCAACACTGTCTGCACTTGGCAGCCTCAAAAGGAGTTTCCCATGGTCCCCACATCCTATAGGTGTGTCTTTGTGTGACTTTTCTCCCCCTGTGCATAGACTGAACATGTTGCTGAAGCAATGGATATCACTTCCAAGATTTGGTTTTTAGAAGACTGTGACTCTTGGCTGCTCTCTCTCTTACTCTGAAATCCTTAATCTCAGGGGAAGCCAGCTGCCATGTCAAGAGGCAGCCCCAGGGAGAGGTCCACATGGTGAGGCTGGAATGTCTGCCACCATCGTTCAACTGTGCCCCCAAAGTCCATGTGTTGGAGGCTTAATTCTCAGTGCACCGGTGTTGGGAGGTGGGATCTTTAAGAGGTGATTAGGTCAGAGGGTTCTCAGGAATGGATTAGGGACATTATCATGGGAGCGTGTTAGTTGTCACAAGAGTGAGTGGTCAGAACAGCACATTTGCCCACCTCTTGCTCTCTGTCTCACCCTCTGCCTTCCTGCCTGCTGCCATGGAATGAAGTTGGATGAGGACCTGAACCAGATGTCAGCGCCATGCTCTTGGACTTCCAGCCGCCGGGGCCATAAGCCAAATAAACTTTGGTTCATTATACATTACCCAGTCTGGAAGAGCATCATGCTAAGTGAGATTAGCCAGACTCAGAAAATCAAGGGCCACATGTTTTCTCTCATATCTGAAAGCTAGAGAGAAAATAGGAAAGAAAAGAGACCTCATGGAAAGAAGAGAGATCAGTAGAGTAGAGGAAAGGGACTGGGGATAGGAGGAGGCGAGGGAAAAGGGAGGTTTGAAGAAGGATGCAAACCAAATAATGTTATGTGCATACATGAATGCTTCACTAGGAATCTCACCATCATGTTCTGGGAGGGAGGAAGTGGGGGATGGGGAGGTGTGGGGAGGAAAACAAACCAAATGATGCTGTGTGCATGGATGACTCTATCACTAAGATTCTCACAATGATGTCTAATTACAACACACCCATAAAAATTAATTAACAATTTAAAATGTAAAAAAAAATAAATTACCCAGTCTGTGATATTCCATCATAGTAAAAGAAAACAGATTGAGATGCCTGCCAACCAGCACATGAGTGAGATTCAAAGGCTTCAGATGAGACCACAGCTCGTCTATAGCTGCTTGACTGTAATTTCATGAGGGCTCTTGGGCCAGAGGCACCCAGAGCCATGCCTGCATTCTTGGTGTACAGAAAGATAAGGTTTGTTGTCTTAGGCTGCCAAATTTGGGGATGGTTTGTTACATGGCAACTGATAACCAAGACACTCTCAATTTGTTCCAGAGAATCAAAATCCAGTTCTCTATTTCTAAGATTCACAGTATCAGTTCCTTGAGGGTCTACAGAGAAGTGCTGACGTGTTCTTTGCTTTACTAGGAGAACTAAGCATATCTCCTTCCAGAATCTTCACAGTAAGGTGTAGAAACAAGCCTGGGAGCCTGGGCAGAAATGGACTGCCGGCAATGGCCAACTGAACTCTAGAATGAAAGGAGGGTCAGGGGGAGCTTTGAGAATGAGAGAAGAGCTCAGTGGCTTTGCAAGGGAAACACCAAACCACTCAGAAGACCACAGAGTTGGAACTGGCTACCTGCCCATCAAGGCATCAAGAGAATGTCTTGCGTCTTTGTCAAAGTTATCTTCTAGATTTTGAATGGAAGACCAGGGAATTATCTACCCAGACCAGACCATCATATACACAATGGGTATTCAAATACTGGTTGGATGAATGGATAGATGGAAGGATGATGGATGGAAGACCCTACCCGAAGTAACTGGTGCTGTGACTTCCTAAACTGGAAGTCTGTCAAAAATTAAAAACAAACAAACAAAAAAACCACAACAGGTTGAATTCCTAAGTGCACCCACTGTGGCTCACAGATCTTATAAAACGAATGCATATTCTTCAGATATTAGAAGTTTTTCACAGGTTAGTTGCACCAACTTGATATGTCTTTCAAAGGGCTCCTGGGGTCTTTTGTGGGGTGAGATGATGTTAAAATGGAGCACAGATATCACTTTCAAGAGCAATATTTTGTCATTCCTGCTTTCTTTAAGGATTACACAAAAGATAACCTGGCTGGTTGGCTATCCCTGAGCTAGATTAATTGACCTAACCCTAGTGATCACCTCCCAGATAGTTCCAAAATTTTCCCAGCATGAGGGGCACTGGATAAGGTCCCGAATGACCCGCAAGCATATAATCCACAGACCTCAAATATGATCCCAGGTATCCAAGTTCAACCCACTCTGGCTTACCAAAGTCTAGGACCAGGAAGAAGAGGAAAGGGAAGGACAAAGGTAGGAGTCAGGCAGTTGGGACTTTGAGTCCCAGCTCTGCCCCTTAGTAACTGTGTGACTTTGGGCAAGTTACTTAAGCTCTCTGGGTCTGTTTCCTCTTTGGCAAGATGAGAATAAATTGCACCAGCCTCATAGGTGTAATGATGAGATAACACATGTAATGTGCTTAGCACAGTGCTCAGCACCTCAACAGCACCATGTGACAAGGGCAAGATCGAGGGTCATTGGGGTGAGGCGGAAGGGAGTTTTGAACGGGGAAGGTTTGCCGTAGATAGAATGGAGTGGAGGCCAAACATAGCAGAAAGCCAAGGGCAGAGATTATAAACAATTTTTCCTAAGCAGATTTTCCAGGGCAGGGACAGTGTGAGGGAATCATTTGGTGGCCTGGTTCTCCTAGCTCATGTGCCATGCCATGACTGCATATCCAACATTCCAGATAATTCCATGAAGATTCTCACATCAAGCCTGAAGAGTTCTCAGCACCTTCTTCCTCTTAATTTTCCAATGAACTTGTATCCTCTTTGTTCATTCAGTCATGGGCTTACAGGTCTTACAGCTAATCAACCTTAATCCTTTGAGCAAGCAGGTGCAGGAAAAGGACAATAACACCACAGCCCAGGTGCACTCTCCCCTTTCAGCTAGTGCAGAGCCGCCCGCCCGGGCCACAGTGGGTTAGCTATGGTCAGGTGGCCATATCCATTCTCCCCTGAGGAGCCAGCTTCTCCTGCGCCTTGATGGAGGCCCCTTCCTGAACAAGGAATGCCTCTCCATCGGGAGAAGGGGGGGAAAGAGCAAGAGGTCGCTCGCCTACCTGGGCATTCTTCATTGCTGCAGATCCACAGGCTATTTCGGCAAATGCTGTCAAAGAAAGAGACACAGGTTATTGACAGTTCTGCAAAAATAAGGTTATCGGGTGAATTAGAACTCATAGGTGTCACAGCCCCCAGCAAAGCTCTGGGCAAAGGATCTGATGCTAGAGGAGTCTTTAGGAGCTTAAAGTTGTATGTGACAGGGTTTTGGCCACCAAGGAACCCTGGAGATGTTGCCAAGAGAAAGAAATCCTGACAGAGAAAAAAGAGGAAAGAAAACCTCAGCTGTCTAATGTTCCTGAAAGTCTGCTCCGTATAAGGAGTCCAGTTCCCACCCCCCCACACACAGGAGGTGGAAGAGTCAAGAGGGCTTTTAAAAGGGGGGAGCCAGGACCATGGTGGGCAGCTGGCTGAGACTCCCTGCAGACCCAGTGAGCACCAGGGGCTGTCACAGGGAAGGATAGCAAAGGGAATGAGGAATCATTTCCCCCGTGTGCTGGGGACAGGCAGAGCTGGCCAGAGGTACCATCCAGAGGAGTTCTTCAGGAGCGGCCTTGAGCCAAGCAGGGGACAGGCATCCAGGCTGGACCTGGCAAACCACGGGAACCATGGAGAGCAGACCTGCATGTGTTTGCTTCCTACCACCCAGTAGACAAAAGATTTCAAGGAGAAAATATACCATAGGCTGCCTGGGGGTCATTATACAGACTGTCTTCAGTGTAGTGAAGATCATTTATTATATCATAGTTTGGAGGGACAGCTAGAGATGGTGTTTGCATGTAAAGGACCTTCCCTCTGACCTCCCCATCCCCTATGCATATCTGTACTATAATCCTCACACTCTGTCATTTCCTCGAATGTCTATCCCCGAACCCCCACCACTCCCCATCTCAGTTCAGGCCAGTTCCTGGTCCACCTGCCACTGCCCCTCCTGCCCCACTTCCCCTCCCGGAGCCTCTGGGCAGCTCTCCCAGACCACACCGTGCAGCCCAATTACCAGGTGTTGCAGTCCCGAGAGAGGGAGGCGCCTGGAGGGTACCGCTTCCCGGAATGCACACAGGGGCACTCGGCACTCTCCACGCAGCGGCCTTCATCCAGGAGCTGTCCCTCTGGGTTCAAGGGCATCAAGTTAAAGATCTCAACATTGTCACCCTCATTAATCATCTCTCAACTACAGGATCCCCATGGGCGAGCACCGGCTTAGGCTTCTTCCGGGACGCGCAAAGAACTTGTTCTGTAATATGGAGCCTCCACATTCATGCCATATGAGGGAGAGAATTAATCTCCACTGTGCAGATGAAGGAACAGAAAGGGAGAAAGAGCTTTGGCCAAGGTCATCCAGCGGGGAACCCATGAGTCTAGGCTTAGGGCTCCTTCCAGGAAGCTCAAAGAACTTGTGTGTGAGAGAGAGGGAAGATGATTCAGCGCCAATCCCCAAATGAAGAAACGGAGTCTAGTTTTGTTGGAGGTCTCCCCGTAGAGAAATCATGAGTTGAAACACAACAGGACTCACTCTCCAAAATTAAACAGGGCTTGTAACCAAAGCTCACAAATTGTCCCCGAGACAGACTTTCTAGTGCAAAGCCCTTTTGCAGCTGAGCTCACGTGGCACACCCAGGAAACAATTTACAAGTTCTTTCTCCCAGACTGGTTCCCTGAGAAATCAAAACCACAGCTCAGATGGGACCACGAACTCCCTGAACAAAGTCGCCGTTGGAGACTGTTGGGGCCCAGACCATCCTCCCAGTCCCTCAGACACAAGTGCTTTCATGGGTACAGAACAACAGGAAAACATAAATTAAAAATAAAGACCTGCTCAATCCTGATCCCTGCCTACAAAGACTTTAAAAAGGGAAATAAAAGGGCTCTGATTTCAGCAATCAGGACCAAACACAAGTGGCCTTCATCTCCCTTCCCAAAGCCAAGGGCACTGGCAAGGTCTCGGATTTGCAAATAAAGTGGAAGTTTATTACCAGGGCAGCTGCAACCATCCACACATTGCTCCTGACACGCTTCATTGATGTGCAGGGTCTGGCAGGTCCTGGCGCAAGGGGACACACACTCCTTATACTCCATGCCAGCAGGGCATTCCGGGCCTGAAAGAGAAACCCAAGAAGTCTCCCCAGACCAGCCCTCCATGGCATGGCCCCTTCCAAGCCTCCCCCACCTCCTGACTGCTCACTCTGTCTCCAGGACTCCAGGGGCCATCTCGGCCCACTGGCCCATGTGTCCCTCTGAGGCCACCTCTCCCCTGGAGGAGCGTCTCCCACCATGTGAAGCCCTGGCTAAGACTCACGAGGGCACCTGGGCCACCACCCCTCCCCTCGGTCATCTGTTCTCCATGAACAACTCGGCGTTCTATTGTTCCTCTAATGCTCTGTCCCCCAAAGCTTCTCAGGGGTCCTCTAGGCTAAAAAGGAGTGGCCTCTGTGACCAGCAAGGAGCCGATGGTGTCCCCTCTGAGAGCCCCAGGAAGTTGGCCCCAGTCAAATGCCCGGCTCCCCAGCACAGGGCACACGCCATTCACACCCGCTTTGCTGGCACGTTGAGACTCATTTTCTGTTGATTTCCATGTTGCTGGAGGGCCGCCTTTGGACACTTATGACCTAAGTCCTTCCGCTCTCACTCTCCTTCCCCCTGGACCCAGTTCCTCATGGGCAAAGACTAGTTGTCCCCAGACCATTGTCCCCAAGCCCCTTCTCCATGATCCTTCCGGCATCTCCTCCACACTGCCTTCAAAGACCTAAGAAAATAGCCCCTCCCCTGTACAGAGGAGAAGCCAGCTGCTAACCCCCCTTCTCACACCCCCACAGCAGAGAACAAAAGCCCTAATAGCAAAGGTGTTTGCCACACACTGAAACACAGGTGCGCAGAGTAAATATCAGCTGGCTCCTCTGCCTCTGTTGGTCCTCATTGTCTGCATAATTATGACAGACTGGTTGTCCATCTGCACAGCTTTTGATCAGACTGGGAAGAGAGAGGACTTCCTGCGAGGTGACCAGAGAAGCCCCTACTAAATCATGATAATTCAGGGATGGTGACAATGAGTGGGACACGATGAGATTAGAAGGTAACAAATACAGGTGTCACAAGGAGAGTTGGAAACAACAGGTGCACATTGTGCCTGGAGGCCAGAAGGCCGAGTTCAAAAGAGGGAAGGACTTAATGAGAGCCTTCCGGTCTCTCGGGGGATGGCGGCATGGGAAAGTCCCTGCTCCTCCACAGTTCGGACGTGTAGATGTGAAGACAATGAAATCACAACTGTTGAGATTCCGATCAGAAGCGGAGAGCATTTTGAGGCTCCAGGAGATGGATTTCCTAGGGGAGTCTTGGGGAGCCGAGGGAGACCCGGTGTGGAACAGAGACAAGGACAGGTCACCGGGCCTCAGGAAGGCCTGTCCAGCATCAATGCAGCCTGTGAGGGAGGGGACTCCCTGGCAAGCCAGCACTCATATGACCAGGCGGCAGAGGGCAGGAGCCATTCAGGAAATGAGTCCAGGGACACGTGGCTTAGTGGGCACTGACTGACTGCACGTAGGGAAGGTGTACATCATGACAAAGCCACAGAGTTTCCTGAGTGCCACCAGCCTGGGACCAACACAACCCATGCCCAGCACGGAGGGGAGGGACAGCGACTTACGGCACGCGCTGAGGTCAGTCCAGCCGTACAGCACCATCCCCTCCCGGGCACAGGTCCGGGCATACTCCAGCAGGGCAGGGCATGCACACTTCAGCCCCTGGGTGCACGTGCACAGAGTCTTCTCACACAGGGCCACAAAAGGCTCGGGGTCCACCAGAGGGTGGCAGCGGGCAAACACAGACGCGCTCTTCAGGAGCTGGCACTGCTCCCACAGGGCCTGCGGGAAAGAAGAGCCTCAGCGGGGCACGAAGGAGGCCCCGGCCACTACCCTGCGCTTACCCGCTGTGTCCCCGAAGGTGGCACCAGGGAGACTCGGCCCCACTGAGGAAACCAACACCACGCCCGAGAACCTGGGATGGTGTCAAGCACTCAGCAGGTGCTTATGAAAATGTCCATCGACCAGAAGGAAGACACCAGACGTGTGCTGTGTGACGCAGACCAGGGTCAAGGCTCCATCCTAGACAGGACCTGGAAGCGCAGAGCCTAACGCCCCTGAACTACTGCGGCAGGAAAGGACAGAGACAGAGCCGGGAATGAGGCCCCAAAGCCTCAGAGTCCAGTGACGCTGGTCAGCATCTGTTCTGCACGGAGCCAACCACCTCCCCTCCCTGACCTTGACCTTCCTCACTATAAATGAGGGGATGCCAAAAGGGGTTTTATACAGTAAAGATTCCTGGGACTCACACTCAGAGATGTGAAGTCAGTAGTTTGGGGATAGGATTCAGGAAGGTGTTTTCTCGAACATTCCCCAGACCAGATGGGACCAGTTCCCATCAGCAACAACATTCCAGGATTCTATAAAGCGTCCCAGACACATCGTGCCAGGGAAGGGCTGTTCTTGGGCTTTACCTTTTGTTGATACCTTCAACCTAATAACACAAGGCAGCTCTGGATCATCATTTATCCCTTCCACTAATTCACTAGTATAAACACTCCCACGTGTTTTGCTTACAAACATCTCTGCAGTCGGTGGTTTTAATGATTCTGGATGCCCATTTGTTTTCACAGTTCAACAGCTCTGAAGTTGAGGTGCGTCTTATAATGAATATCACGCTTTTATTGAGAGTTTTCTTTCTTAATGATACTCAGAACAATGCGTATTAGAACCAATGATGTCTTATGTTTGACACTATACAATATGATCAATACAAATGATCTCCATAATTTCTTTCATGCGTATGTGTGTTCTCCTACTGGAAGCCAGCAGTTAGTTAAGAAAAAATTCATAACCTCTAGCTGAAAAGAAAAAGTACAAGAACAACTAAACAAAAGGGCTGAGCCCTGGAAGGTAAACCAGAGCCGGTCAGTGTTCATAAAGGGGACAGTTAAAAAAAAAAAGGAAAGAAATTACCAGGATTTTTTGTTTGTTTTGTTTTGGGGGGTTGTTTTAGTTTGGTTTTTTATGCAGTACTGGGGATTGAACCCAGGGGCATTCTACCTCCAAGCTACACCCCCAGCCCTATTTTTTATTCTTTATTTGGAAACAGGGTCTCACTAGGTTGCAGAGGGCCTCACTAAGTAGCTGAGGCTGGCCACGAACCTGCGATTTTCCTGTCTCCACCTCCCAAGTACTGAGATTACAAGCATGTGCTACCATGCCTGGCTAGAAATTACTAGTTTTGAGGAAGGGAAATCTAATCTGCTCGAACTGTACAAAGGATTGCCAGTGCAAGCCCACATAAATCAGGACCCAGGAGCCAGGTCGGTGGGCCTCCTCTTTTGTAGCACCATGGAAAGCCCAGAGGAGTAGACATTTGACCTGGCCTATTCACCACCTTGGGATCCACCCAGCTGTACCAGGAATGTTCTATGGACCTAGTGAAATCAGTGCCTTGCTCCTAGCAGCCCCGTGCTGGCCCCTCAGAGTCTACTGTCACAGCAGACAGGCAGAACGGAAAGTCTCAGATGCAGCCTGACCACAGCAGGCTCTGGGTCACCCAGCAGGGAGGTTCAGGGCCCAGCTGGGCATGGTTCCTTCCCTCTGCACCTTAGAAAAGCAGTCACCCTCCGGCTTGGGCTGCTGAACTGCAACGCTGCAGCAGGCAGCCTCAAGGGGAAGAGCGACCCACAGCTCAGTACTTGGGGAGCCTACTGCTAACAGCAGCAGGACCCCCTCACCACCTCTCTGAATTCCCTCCAATCAGGGCCACACCCCACATAGCTATCAAAAAGCAGTAACTGAAAGCCCAGCTCTGGCACTCACTGGAGGTGGGGACTTGGGCTAATCAGCTCACCACGTGGAAAGGGAGTCCCAGGGTAAAGGGGAAATAATAACCACACTCACACTGCCCCTGGGCTGGCGTGAAGACAGCACCGCACCTGGCACCGAGTAACCATCAAACAGTGAAGACGAGCCAGGTATGGTGGCACACATCTGTAATTCCAGTACTTGGGAGGCTGAAACAGGAGGATCTCAGGTTTGAGGACAGCCTCAGTTACTTAGCGAAACTCTCAGCAACCTAGCAAGACCCTGTTTAAAAAAAAAAGAGCTGGGGTATAACTCACAGGCAGAATGCCAAAGGTGAGTATCTGCCAGGTCCGTCTTTTCCCAGCTCAAAAGGAAAATGGGAACAGTACTCCCACACATTTCCTGGGCAGTCCCTTGAGGTATTAAATGGTTAATAGAAAGCCTTAGCAAGAAGGGTGATTTCTGATTATTTGCCTGTGGGGTAGGAGTGATTTCTGCAAAAGCAGCCACTACCCTTCTTAGAACAATTCCTTTGGCTTCCACCAAACATACCTGAAATCTGGCTCGGGCTTCTCTCTTGACAGAAACAAAAGGAAAAATCTGTCCTCTCATCTTGTCCTTCAGTCTTCCTCTGGCCAGCCCTGGTCTCGACTTGGTCCACTAGAATGACCACTGTCCAACAGCCAGGGAGGACTTCCAGATATCTGCCCAGCCCCTGCAGCCCAATCTGCCCTCAGCCCACCGCTGTACCAGTGGCATGTCTAGCTTGCTACCTCTGCCACTCCCCGGCTTCCTGTTCCCCCACAGGTGGCCCTTCCAGGCCAGGTCCTGAGACAGGACCCACAAATAAGCCCAAGATGTAGGAGTTGATATCCACACTCTCAGATTCATGGAAGAGACATTGGCAAGTAGGTAGTGATCACGACATTCACTCAATAAGCACTGGCTGTGTGGCCTTCAGCAGTGTGTCAGGTGGATCTAAAATGCAAATCTGAGCTGGGCACAGTGGCACACGCCTGTTATCCTAGTATTTGGGAGGCTGAAACAGGAGGATTGCAGTTTCAAGGCCAGCCTCAACAACTTAGTGAAACCCTCAGCAACTTAGCAAGACCCTGCTTCAAAATAAAAATAAAAGCGGGCTGGGGGTGTAGCTTGGAGGTAGAAGGCCCCCAGATTCAATCCCCAGTACCAAAAATAAAATGCAAAATAAAATGCAAATCTAACTATATCCCATCCCAGCTTAAAGGGTAAAGTTCTAGCTCCTAGGAAGGCAGCGAGGCCAGGTTCTCTAAGACCTGACCCCACCTGCCGCTCTCATCTCATCCCTCCCACTCCCACCCCAAGCACACCTGATGCTTGCCCGAACACAGCCCAATGCTCTGTCCCATTGTTGCACCGTGCCAGGCATGAGGAATGCAACAGAAAGCACAAAGACTGGGGCCCAGCCTTGCAGAGCCTAATGGGGGAGCCACATACAGCCAGACCTGGTGCCTCTCCCATCCCCTCTGCCCACTGGCACTTCATCCTCATAGGCCCGGCAAACTCCTACTGCTCAGGAGCCGCCTGTCCCTGGAAGGCTTCTCCCTGGTGAGTTAGGACCTCCGACAGCCCTCTGGACGCCTCTACCCTTGTGCTGTAATTATCCACTTCTGTACTTCTCCCCTCCATTTCCCTGCAAGCTTTTCACATACAGGAGCTATATTCCCAGGGCACACATAGCAGGTGATGAGGAAGCGCTGGCTCAAGCTGAACAGTAACGAACACAACCATGATTAAGTCGCACTCTCTAGTCCTTAGGGGGCTTGCAATCTGCCTGAACCAGGTATTTCTCTGGGACCACTGATGTACAGTCTGAGACTTGGTCCCAACTCTCACTGGTGCAGCCAATCACAGCTAGAAGAAACCTGAAGCTGGGGAAGACTTCATAAAATGAAGCAACGTCTGAACCAGGCTTGGACACTGTCTAGAATTTAGGTACAGAGCAGGAGAGAGGCCATGCCCGTAAAGCCAGTGACATGCATTCAGACAAGAGGAGAAACAGAGTAATTACAGCCACACCCTGAGACTCCAGCCCAGGGGTTGCCACAGACTGCCCACGGGGACATTGATGTACCAGGCTAATGTCTCCGCTTCTCTCAGAAGGTAGCTATGGCCTGTTATGTGTCGGCAGTGCAGAAATGTTCAGAGGTGAAATACTGAATCAGGGCTTTAACCTCATCAGTGGATAAATCCATTCACGGATTAATAATTTGAATGGACGTACTGGGTGGTAACTGTAGGCAGGATGGGTATGTGGCTGGAGGAAGTAGGTTACTGGGGGCACGGCCTTGAGGACTGTATCTGTCCCCAGCTCCTTCCTCCCTCCCTCCATGAGTTGAGCAGCTTTCCTCTGCCTCACCCTGCTGCCATGACGTCTGCCTTGGAGTTGACCAACTATGGTCTGAACCTCTGAACCATGGGCCCAAATAAACCTTTCCTCCTGAAAGTTGTTCTTGTCAGGAATTTTGGTCACAGTGGTGAAAAGGTGACTAACACATGGCCCTGTCAGATCCTGAGCTCTTCTTGAAGAATCTTCCATCCTCAGCCTGTGCCCAGCCCTCAGACCCTGCCGTGTGTTACTCCCTGACTGAAGGACTCGTGGGAGCCTCTCCTATTCACCCAGGTCACTCCATCCACTTTGGGACACAGTGAGCAAACCATCCACAACTTAGTGTTGTGGTTTGGAAAAGTGTCCCCTAAAGGCCTATGTGTTGAAGGCTTGGTACCCAGCCCGTGGTGCCACTGTGCTTGGAACCTTTAGGAGGTGGGGCCTAGTGGGAGGAAGCTAGGTCGTTGGGGGCATACTCTGGAAGTGGATATTGAAAGCCTGCCCCCTTTCTGCCTCTCTATTTGCTTCTCAGCTGCCCTGAGGCTTCTTTTGCCACCTGTTCCTGCCATTATGTACTATGCCACCATAGGTCTAAAGCGATGGGGCCAAGCAACCATGGACTAAAACCTCTGAAATAGTGAGCCAAAATAAACCTTTTTTCTCATTAAGTTGGTTATCTCAGGCATTTTGTTACAGTGATGGAAAGCTGGCTAATATACTTAGGAATGTATCTGTGCACCTTCTTTCTCTGTAGGATTTCCCTGTAGTTAAGCATATCAGTGGAGTGAGCAGACCAGCAGGAGACAATCTGGAGGCTTGGGCCAGTCATCTCTGGCTTTGCACAAGCCACCCAGCCACAGGAGGCTGCTGACTTGGGGAATCCTTAGCTGAAAGACCCTCCATGGCTTCTCTGCCCAGCTCCATGTCTTAAGGGAAGGCCAACACAAACCCGGCCTCACCTCCATGGATGACAGTGCTCTCCTACCCAGCTAAAGGAAGTTGTTTCAGTGAGCCCTCCCAACCACTACCACAGACTGGGCCTTCAGAGACCTGCGGGCAACTTCAAAGAACATAAATCTCCCCAGAGAAAGGCTGGAGAAATACAATCTTAAAGATTTAGAAACTGAAGCATAGAGAAAATAAAGAACCTACTAGGTCAATGGTTCTCAAAGTACAGTGCCTTAGGGACTCCCAAGATCCTTCAGGAGTCTAAGGCCAAAATTGTTCTTCTAATAATACTAAGGTATATTTGACTTTTATGCTCCTGCACGGAGCACAGCGCAGGCAGGCGCTCTTGCTCTTGCAGTCTCTCTCTCTCTGTCTCTCTCTGTCTGTCTCTCTGTCTGTCTCTCTCTCTCTGTCTCTCTCTCATGGTATTGGGAACTGAACCCAGGGACACTCTACTGAGTTATAGCACAATCTTTTTTGTTATTTTTTATTTTGAGACAGGGTTTCTCTAAGTTACCCAGGCTGGCCTTGAACTCATAACCCTCCTGCTTCAGCCTCCCAGTCTCTGTGATTAAAGGCGTGTACCACTGTGCCTGGAGCTTTGTGCTCCCTTTCTTTCATGGGTGCTCAGTGGTGTTTGCCAGGGTATGTGGTGTGTGATATCAGGACAGATTAAATGCAGAAGTAGGGATGAGAATCCAGCTCATCTCTCTTCAGCCAGATGTCAAAGGGTCTTGCGAACCTGTAAAACAATGTCATTCTTCTGCCTAATTTTTTTGTTCTGGAATTTTGAGTTATTTTTTATTTACAATATTATTTATGTTAAATATAACAGGCTTATTATTTTTGAATGGCTTCATAAATGTTTTAAATTTTCCAAACTTAATATCTAATATGGCAAGTGTCAAAAGATATACCAAATAAACAAATTCTCTTTGGAGTCCTTGATAATTTTTAGGAGTATAAAGGGTCCTGAGACTAAGCAGTTTCAGAACCATTGCGCGAGTGAAGGAGTGGCTCAAGCGAAGGCTTGAACCCCGGTTTCACTCCACAGCCCAGTCACTCATCACCAAACCACAAATGAGTCAGCCCTCCATACCCGAGAGTTCCATGCTCACAGACTCAACCAACTGAGGACTGAAAACATGGGGGGGTGCATCTATCCTGAACATGTAGATATTTTCTTTGTCATTATCCCCTAAACAATACAGTACAACATCTCTTTCTCTAGAATTACATTTATAGGTATTATAAGCCATCTAGAGAAGATTTGAAGCATACGGTAGGATATGCATAGGTTATAAGCAAATAATATGCTATTGTTTTGTTTTGTACCAGGGATTGAACCCAGGAACATTCTGCCTCCAAGTTACACCCCCAGCCCTATTTTACAAATGTCTTGTTTTAGCCAGGCATGGTCGTAATCCCAGTACTTGGGAGGCTGAGACAGGAAGATCACAGGTTCTCGACCAACCTCAGCTACTTAGTGAGGCCCTCTGCAACTTAGTGAGACCCTGTTTCAAACTAAAGAATAAAAAATAGGGCTGGGGATGTAGCTCAGTGGTAGAATGCCCCTGGGTTCAATCCCGAATACCACAAAAAAATGTCTTGTTTTGAAACAGGATCTCACTAGGTTGCTGAGTGTTTCGCTCAGTTGCTGAGGCTGGTCTCGAACCTGCAATCTTCCTGTCTCAGCCTTCCAAGTACTGGGATTACAGGTGTGCGTCACCGTGCCCGGCTTTTAATAATATGCTATTTTATATATGAGACCTGAACATCCGAGGATTTGAATATATTTGGGAGCCCTGGAACCCATTCTCCACAGATACCGAGGGATGACTATGGTTTCCCACTGACTATCAACACACACAGTTTCCTAACAATCGGATTAGAAGGCAGTGCAGTGCAGTAGGTATAGCTCAGGATCTACAAGTGTGGTTGGACTAGAGTCCCAACACCATCACTTCCAAAGTGTGTGGTTTTAAGAAAATCATCTCACCCCTCTACATTCTCTATTTCCTGAACTATAACAGAGAGCTAGTGTGGAAGCGATCAAAAGTTGTCCAGTCCCTTCTTTCTTAGCCACAAAACCCTCAGTTTTCAATTTTTGCTTGGGCACATAGCCACCGGGAGTAAAGATTCCATTTCTCGGCCCCACTTGCCACTGAAAATAGCCACAGGGCTAAGCTTTGCCCAATAATATATAAGCACAAGGGTCCTGAGCAACTTCTAGGAGCATCCTCAAAAGAAGGGGATGCTTCCCTTCCTTCCTTCCTTCCTTCCTTCCTTCCTTCCTTCCTTCCTTTGAACCCAGGGGCATTCTACCTCCAAGCTATACTCCCAGTCCTTTTTATTTTTTCTTTTTAATTTTGAAAAAGGATCTTGCTAAGTTGCTGAGTCTCGCTAAGTTGCTGAGGTTGTCCTTGAACCTGCAATCCTTCTGTCTCAGCCTCCCAGGTACTGAGATTACAGGCATTCACCACCACGTTCTCATTCCTTCTCTTCCCACTGCTGAGATGCAGCACTGGTGGCTGAAGCAAAAGCTGGCATCTTAGACCATGCAATAGAAGTCCCATGCTGAGGACAATGGGAAAATGAGACAGAAGGACTCTGCATCCCCACACCATGGGATCCCGGACTGGCCCTGGACATCCTGCCCCGAGCTTCTTCACATGAAAGAGAAATAAACTTCTAGATTGTGCAAGCTGTTGTTAGTCTAGGTGTCCTATCACTCACGGTTGACCCTACTCCTAATACACACGGTAGCCATAGCTTCCTTACTTAGCTGCAAAATAAAATTAAATGAGATTATACAAGGATGGCAATCAAGTGCTTATAACAACTATTATCATTTGCCTGCTGTCTAGAGTAGCTTCTCTTTGGCTCTCTGCTAAACCATTCTGGCAGGGACACAAAGCAAGGGTCAGCTAATTTGCTCTTCCAGCATCTCCCTGGCTCCAATGCCCAGCATTAGCTGCTTCTGTCTTGTTTCATCTCCTGCTGGTGGTGCCAGAATTTGGGAGAGAGTTGTAGCCCCAGCTCCATCAATCCATGACCTCACCCTGCCTGGGCGGCTGTGCAGACCCGATTGCAGCCCATCTTAATCACATTTTCAGTTCATTAAAGACCAGGCCTTTTCCCCGGAGACACTGGGGCAGTTCAAGGGAGGGGGGAGAAAACAAGTGCATCTCCCCAGTGGCAGGCAGGCAAGGGAGGTGAAAAAGCAAAAACCAGAGATCTGAAGCTTAGCCATTGTGTTTGTTCCCAAACGCTGACGAAGGAGAAGGGAGGGGGGCATTCCTAGGACTGAAGTGAACAAAGAGAGGAGAGTCTAATCTGTCAAGTGCAAGATTGTTCAGTGGGCCCTGATCTTTCCAGTGCTGGCGGGGGTGCCCCGGGGCTGCCCCCAGAGGAGGTCTGGAGGCGCCTGGAGTCCGAACTGGTCCAAAATAGTGGGTTTAAGAATTCACCCCGGGGAAGGGGATAGTTTCTCATTGGATGGCCTGGAAGGATGGATGGAGGAAGATTGCCCATTCTATTTATAACTTCTGGGCGGCTTGAGGTTCCCACCCACATTCCAGGATTCTGACTCACAGTCAAGATTCTGACCATGAAACTGGTCAATAGATTTCCACCAAATGGATGATTCTAGTAAAGTTGGCCATTCCCCTCTCTGAGATAATTGGATTATGGCACTCATGACAAGCAGGGTAACTAGACATGTCACTACAGAGCTGGCGCTGGAGCCCTCCCCTCCGCAGGCCCTTCCTCCCCCTCTGCCCTGGCCTGCTGGGAGACATCTGAGTGGTTCTCAGGGGCCAGGGCAGGACCCAGCAGGCTGGAAGGACAAGGGCCCAGCACCATTCCCTGGTTTCCAGTCTTCTGGGGTCTGCCCAAGCTCTGGGGATGTGAAACAGCCCAGTCTGAACCAGTCCACCCATCCTGCTCCCCGCAAGGAAAAATACTCTGCTCTGGGATAGAAGCTGTTTTCCCTACGCGACCACATCATTCACCCTTTGCTTGGCAAGCAGTCATTTACCGACCCGAGACATTTGTCCTGTTCTCTTCCATGGTTATTTAATTTCTCTAATGTGTCTTATCCTTTGATCTACCTTGCACATTTTTAGTATCATCCCAACCATACAAAACATCTCAGTAAGTGTATACTGATGGGTACCATCCAATTCTTGCCCATTCTGGTCTTCTCCCAGGACAAGGGAAAGGGGGGACACCAATGAAATATAGTCATCATCCAGTATCCATGGGTGATTGGTTCTAGGACCTGCCTCAGATACCAAAATCCATGGATATTCAATTCTCTTGTATAAAATGACATAGTATCTGCATATAACCTACACACATCCCCCGTACACTTTGAGTCATCTCTAGATGACCTGCACTGTCTAATGCAACATAAGTGCTTTCTAAGTTGCTCTTGTACTATATTGTTTAAGGAATGACCAGGAGAAAAAGATTCATGTGTATTCAATACAGATGTGATATTTTCCATAGTTGGTTGGCTCCACAGATGTGGAACCCATGGGCACGGAGGACTGGCTATATTTTTTCACAGGTTTTTGATATTCTTATGTTAGGGAGGCACCCTATCTGTAAAACAGGTCACAGTGCTGTCATCTGACATCTAAGTCCTCTGGGATCCTGGCTTCTCAGGGGCTTTCCTTGAGATTTGCTGACTTTCAGAGGCCAGACCCTCCCTTCACAACCATCTCTCTGAATCCCAACTATTCTACCAAGAAAAGCAACGTAGCATGATTTTCCAATTACCAAGCAGAGTCTACTCTAAACCCAACCACCCAATAAATTGAAAAAAAAAGAGGCAGAGAAGATGGGGGGGTGGAGGAATACCTGGACAGTGAGCTCCCATCCTGCCAGTGCACCCAGCACCCCTGGAGAGTCCTTGACTGAATTTACCTCCCCCTCTCCCTGTGAGCTCCCCTTCTGGCTCTGCTCTGAGCAGAAATAGCAGAAAGTGCTGGCTACACCCTTTACCAATAAACATCATTTAATGAGGACATGAAGAGTGAACTGCTTTGTCCCTAGCAGAATGGATATCCTCTGTGCCTCTTCAGGCTCTTGAGGAAGCATGTTATGGTTATTCTAACTCAACACCAGTGTTACAAATGTTAGCTCATGGGACAGGTGATTTCCTGAAGAGGAATTACAGGTGAATAGCATGTTATCTTGAACGAGGGGGAGAGGGTCCTTCAGGATGAAGAGGGAGCTGCAAAAATGCAAAGCCATGAATAGCAAAAGAAAATAAGATTCGTGTTCACCTAATAAATGGCAAATGCAGAGATCAGAGGAAAACAGGAAACCTGAGGCTGTTTGGAGACTGATGGGAATACAATTGGAAGAAAGTTCCCATGTCAGACCTGGAGAAACCACACTGAAAGGACCTCCCTTGTCCAGTATTCATGGACACTGTGGGAACTGACAGGACTTGAGCTTCTAATGGGCCTCAAATGCAAGCAGGGATTCATGTAAAGGAGGACTATATAAGGCTGAGCTCCACAAGATGACTGGAAAGACCCCTGCAAGGGTGACCCAAAAACCTTGACTCTGTGTGTGTGTGTGTGTGTGTATGTGTGTGTGTGTGTGTGTGTGTGTTTTGCTGAGGAAGGAACCCAGAGGCATTCTACCTCCAACCTATACCCCCAGCTCTTTTTTATTATTTTTTGTTTTGAAACAGGGTCTCTGAGAGTCTTGCTAAGTTGCTAAGGCTGGTCTTGAACCTGCAATCTTCCTGTCTCAGCCTCCCAAGTACTCTGATTACAGGTGTGCACCACCATGCCTGGCTAAGAACTTGATTCTTTTTCTTTTTGGTACTAGGGATTGAACCCAGGGGTATTCTACCTCCCAGCTACACTCCCCCAGCCCTATTTTTTATTCTCTATTTTGAAACAGGGTCTCACTAAATTGTGGATGGCCTCACTAAGTAGCTGAGGCTGGCTGTGAACTTGTGATCCTCCTGTTTCAGCCTCCCAAGTACTGGGATTACAAGCATGCACTACCACGCCGGGCTAAGAACTTGACTCTTAAAGTCAAGGTCATAGCATGCCCTGTCTATGTGGGCATAGTAGTTTGCCAAAGGCCATCATGCAGTGGGTGGGGGCTGAGTTAGGTGTCTTCTAAAATCTCACCCAACTCTGAGTTCTTATGAGACTAAGACTGCTAACACTGATGAAAAGAAATTCCTTCCTCTCCAGACACCTGTCTGAGGTGGGTGCTGCTAGTCGGTCCAATAATAACTGGAGCACTCAGCTTTCTCAATAAAGACAGGCCCCCTTGAAGACCAACGCCTAGGATGTCTATGGAGAGAAGCTTTAGTGCCAGAGGCAAGAAAGCGCCCTTACATCCTGACAGCAGCAGCAGAGGCAGAAGATGGCTGTGCCACTCGGGGAGGTGATCTGTGCTTGGTGGTGATGGCTGCGGGGATGGAACTGTCCAGTGGAAGCCAGGCCAGAAACATCATATGTACTGCTGCAGGCCACACCCACAGTGACAACACACCAAGTGACTGTGTTCACGTGGAAGACACTGTACATGTAAGTGAACCTGATAGGAACAGTTGTCACGTTTACTATGGCTGTTTTCCCAGCAAGAGGTGGTAACACATCTTGAGAAAGAGGTACCCTCTTCTAATTAGGAAGAATACTGCATGAGCAAACCACAGCCTAAGTCCAGTCCCAGCTACCTTGGGCTTCAAGTTGCAGACAGGAATACAGGACAAAGCCACAGTCCCTTTAGGAGGTTCAGCCCTCTCTGAAGTTCCCCAGACTGAATGCAAAAACAGAAAGGGGGAGAAAAAGCTAACTGAGGATCTTTCTTTCTAAACTGTGCATTGTGTGGTGGGGTTAACTGCAAATTAACATCAATTATTTCAGCATTTATGGCTTCTGGCTCCAAACTCCAGCAGTGTGCCCTTAGATTGAAAAGCTGAAAAAACTGCAAATTTGCATGCAATCAAACGAGCCATTATCAGTTCCACTAGAGACAAGCATTGGGTTTTGTTGGCATAACAAGGAGACATTCATTCCCTAGGTATAAGTAATATGACCTGGCTCTCAGAATGAGCTAACTCCTTGCTAGGCCTCGGAAAGACAGTAAGCGCCAGAGAAGTGGGGGAATAGATGCTGGCAGCCATCAAGGAAAGTCGTGGGGTCAGTGCAGCCTCCCCCACAGAACACTCTGCCACTCCAAATGGCCCATGGAACCCCAATGGCAAACACTGGTAAAGGGTGCCCGCTCGCCAAGACCTGACTTCTGAACCTGGAGGCCCGTGGGAGCAAGCAGACTGTGAGTAATTCAAAAGACCATATTAATCACCTCCCAGGAGATGAGTCACTGTGTCTCCAGCCAATGAGGGAGCCCCAGCAGTGGGCAAACATAATCTGATTGGCTGAGGAAAAGCAGGCCTCTCAGGTAAACAACCTGAAACCACAAGTTCTGAGCTTGAAGGAGCTGGGGCCTCTGGGAGGTCAGGTGTGTTCAGAGCCTCAGCCCAGGGCTGAGAACCAGGTACCCAATTTCTTAAACTGCTCCCAGGATACTGGTTAGCAAGAGCTTTAATGCACCCAGGAGACAAAGTGTGTAGCAAGCACACAGCTGGAGCCTCAAAAAGGTGGCCCCAGAGGCAAGCAAGGCTTCTCTTGGCTCTCCCCCAACCCCACCCCTTTGTCTCTAGGAGACAAAGCACCCTGTCTCCCTGATCCTCAACCCTCAGATCAGGTTCTCTGCTTCAGAATCCTGTCTTCACCTCCCACTTCCTATGGCTAAATGAGATTATTCCTTTGTACTCAGAGGGTGGGGAATGTTTGCCAAGTACTTACTCTGCTCTGCCCTGTGTCTACAAAATAAAATAAGACCAGAAAATATAATAAGCTCTCAAAGACCTGTTAATCTCACCGCTGCCTAGAGAACATTGAAGGGTGGGAGAGGGTGACCCTCCACCAATAAGAGAACTGTAAATTGAGAAATAAAAGAGAGAAATGATAAAAAAAAAAATCCCTGCTCCTCCTCATAGCACATGATACCTGGAGTGCACGGGATTTGAAACCCACTTGGGTGATTAAGCAATTCTACAGGAAAAGCAGCTGGCTGCTGTCCCTGACCCATCTGGAGGTGCAGATACGCTAGGCTCTTGGCGTTCCTTCTCGCCTCGAGCTGTACTCAGCTACCCAAAAAGAAATGGGTTATAATTGGAAAGAGGGGAGGATGAGAATGAGTTTTGGAGCTGATGCCTAAAGTACTATTGTGCTGGCCACTGCTCCCGTTCCCATTCACAAAGCCTCGGCACTCTAGTGGGACACAGAGGACCACAGGAGGACACTAGGAGTCACCTGACAGTGACAATAATAGTAATGTTCATCCAGTTGAGCCTCACTGGAATAAACATTCCAAAAAAACTACCTATTTCCTGTTCCTCTCGCTGGCCTTGGCAGGCACTATTCCTAGGTGGGCCTTTCGTGTGTGGAAGCTGAGGCTTGCTGAAGGCATGTGTCTTGCTGAGTCACAAAGCCAGTAAGTGTCCCGACCCAAACCCAGCCCTTAGCACAACACCAAGCCCAGGAGTGAGAAACGCAAAGGGCTGCAAGGGCAAGTTTCAGACATTCCAAACTGGGGGGGATCCCCTCACCATCCTTCCACAAGACAGCACCTTCCTTCCTCTCAGGTGCTAGGACTCAGTTTGCCTTGTTAGTGCTAGGACTGGGATATGTGCCAAGCGACACAGACTTTTAGGGAGCAGCTGGAGGATCTAGCACTGTTGAGTCACTGGAAACTTAAGGAGAAAAGGTTTTTTTGGAATGTATTTGTTTACAAGTTGGGACTTGTCTGTGTCAACAATTTGGCCAGCTGGATTTAACATCAACCCAGGATATTTTCCTGGGCCTGACATACACCCTGGTTCAGAAGTTCAAAATGTTTGGGGAAAATAAAGAAAACCCATTGGATGAGTAACCAATTAATAATGAAGCTTTCTCGTGCTAAGGGAGGGTGTGTGTGTTGTTTTGTTTCTTGAAGAGTGATGAGTTTCTCTACTTTTGTGCATATTTGGGTGAATCATATTTCTACAAGTGAAGAATTTTGGATTATTATTGGGGAGGTCATTACAATCCCTAGAAAACACTACCTAATTTGTATTCATCCATCCATTGAATTTTTCTTGATACCTATTATAGACTGTCTACCCAATCCCCAGAAACACACAACAGAGTTACAGAACTGAAACTAACCTGAAGAACCTTGTGAAGCCCAACTCCTGAAGAGAAGCCCCAGGGCCCACAGGTGGGATAAGTTAGGCAGCCGTTTTCAACCCTTCTGCGATGTAAGGACACAGCAGGAGTGCCCTCACCAGATACCAATACCAGCACCTCATCTTAGACTTCCCAGCCTCCAGAACTATCGTAAAGAGATTTCAATGACCAAGTCTCAGAGGTTTTGCTATAGCATCACAAATGGTCTGAGATGTTCACTATACCTATTCATTAGCCAGGACCCATTTTTAGAGTTCCAGAAAAGCATTAGACTGAGAGTTGACCAAACTCTAGTCACAGTTGGTTTCCAAGAGGACAAGGACACTGAGCAGCCAGCAGGACTCACAGGTAAGTCCACCCCACCCCACCCCCACCCCCCGAGGGAGGGCATGAGCCCAAGTCCTTCTGCCTCTTAGCCCCCGGAGTCACGCATCATGCAGACCACATCCAGGCCAGGTGGTACCCACCTTCTGCACATCCTCAGAGGAGCTGTTACAGGGGTTGCTGGGAGGAGATGCCCGTTGGCACCGCTGTTCCCCACTGCTCAGGGCCCAGGAGTTGGCAAAGTCATAGGGGTCAGAGGTCAAGGTCCCTGTGGAACAGAATTTCAGGAAATGATTTTTCAGGTATGCCCGTCCCAGGACTTGTGAGTAAAAGCTTGAAGTCTATTGTTACTGGAATCTAATTCTGCTGGATTTGACCATAGGCACGTCAGGTGGGGAGTAGCCTTTGTCTAGGGCTGAGCATGACCCCACAGGAATGGACATGAGAACTCTACAACTGCTGGGGACAACCCACAGACTTCAGCTCTCTCCAGTTTGACTTTTCCCATGTTGGGTGCTATTTGGTACTCAGACACTCGGTACCACACAGGCAAGGATGCTTTCTAATAAATCATCTCAGAGAAGAGGGGATGGGGAAGCTCCTCCACCCCCTGTGTGATCTGGGCTGACCCACCATCATCCCATGGTGCCCAGTTCCCCATATGTAAATGAGGGGTCAAACTAGATGACTTCTAAGATCCTTTTCAGCCTCACTTTCTATGAGGTGAAACTTTATCAGCTTAATCTAAAATGAGGCATAAGGCTACCCAATAGGTGGAATGACAAATATTCTTTGTGTAGGGAGGGGGGTACTGAGAATTGAACCCAGGGGCATTCTACCACCGAGTTACACCCTCAGCCCTATTTTGTTTTTATTTTGAAACAGGGTCTCACTAGGTTGATGAGAGTCTCACTAAGTTGCTGAGGTTGTCCTTGAACCTGTGATCCTCCTGTCTCAGCCTCCCAAGTACTGGAATTACAGGCATGTGTCACCATGCCCAGCTACAAATATTCTTGATTGGAGAAAACTCTCTGAAAGCCAGAGTTAAAGCCAAACTGGGCAGACTCACAGAAGTCAGGAACCTAAGGTTAACTGTTTGGGGGTAAATATCATTGAGACTTTACCAACCAAAAAGAACTAAGCTAATTTAAATCATCCTCTGAGGATTCCCAAAATATCATCAGAACTTTGTTTTTTGCTTTGTTTTGTTTTCTAACAAACACTACCTTCCTTCTCATAGCCTAGGCCCCATTTTTCATTTTTTAAGCCCTAAGGCCTGGAATAAGAAAGAATGATATTTTAGGGTTGGGACTTCCATTTCTGGGCAATACAGCAGATTAGAAAAATCTGAAAACTGTGCTAGCATAATGGACTAATAGCCTACTGAATCCATGGATAACCACACACACACACACACACACACACACACACACACACATTCTCTCTCTCTCTCACACACACACACACACACACACACAAAGAATTCCAAGAGACAAAAAGAAGCAGAAGGGAAGAATGGAGGAAGGGGAGGATAAGGAGAAGAAATTGAAAAAACAGAACTGGCAAGTATTCTGGCTGCAGAGCATTAGAATGAGTCTGGCAATCGTTCCAACCAAGAGGCTCAGGTTTTCAACAGCTCTGTTGACATAGAAACAAGTCTTGCAAGCCTGGCATGGTGACACATGCCTGTAATCCCAGGACTTGGGAGGCTGAGACAGGAGGATCACAGGTTTGAGGACAGCCTCAGCAATGTAACAAGAGCCTGTTTCAAACACAAAAAAATAAAATAGGACTGGGGGTGTAGCTCTAAGGTAGAAGGCCCCTGGGTTCAATCCCCAGTACCACAAGGAGGAGGAGGAGGAAGAAGGAGGAGGAGAAAGAGAAAGAGGAGGAGGAGGAGGAGGAGAAGGAAAAGTGAAGAAATAAGTCTTGGACCCGCATGATGTGGGGAGGTGGACCTGAGACCCCATTAACACCACCCTCTATGGGAAAGTTAATAAGAAAAAGTCCTCTCTGAAGAACAGAGAAACAAGTTTGTTTCCTTGATCTGGTCTCTGAATGGGAGGGGGGAAAGTCTCCCCTGAAAATTTGTAGTGGTGGTAAAATCCTTGTGTAGGTTTGAAGTTCAAATTTATACTTTTTGTAAGATTCGGTAACTCCAGATTCAAAAATTAACATGAAAGGTTTCTAAAGATGAGCTTACAATCCAAAATTATAAAACATAGGAAATAACCCACTATAAGCAAGAGTTAGCAGACCCATAATTGGCACGATTGGAGCTCCAAACACTTCAGATAATAAAATTTTCATATAAAGGTTATAAAACAAGTATTTTTAAATGATTATTATAAAGAAGAAATTGGAACTTAATAAAAGAACAAGACAATTAAAAATAATAGAGTAGAAAAACAGCCAGCTTCACCTTCTAAAACTAGAAATATAGTCAGTGAAATAAAGAGAAATCTCAATTGATGAATAGACATCATCTGCATATTAGGCAGAGTTAAGAGAGAATTAGTGAACTAGAAGACAGATCTATAATGTGCTGACAAGCCAGCTTTCCAGGAAAAGCAAAGCCCTGGTTTGTAGCACTTGCTGATTTCCATGATGTAAATTCTTCTACCATGGCTAATTTCAAGATACTAACATGACATTACTGAATATGGAGTTGGGAAGAGATGCACACAACTGGTTCTCACCAACCAACATGATCACAGCAATTGGCCTAAGCAAACTACCCAAAAAGCAACACAAAAGGATAGAGATAGAAAAAGTGAAAGTAAGGTAGGGAGAGAAAAAAAAAGAGATGAAATAAAAATACCCAACATATTTCTAATAGTTCCAGAAAGAGAAAAAAGACCATTTTTTCTAAATCTGATGAAAAAGTCATCAGATTCAAGAATCACAATTAAGTCTCAAGCAAGATAATAAAAATAAAACCCATACATAGACAACATAATGAAATTTCAGAATGCCAAAAATAAAAGGATGACATATATGCAGCTAAAAGGCATATGATCTACAAAGAAATAACAATTAGACTGACAACATCTCAACAGCAAGAATGAAATAGTACTGTGAGAAATAATGTCATCCTAGAATTTTATACACAGCTAAAGTATCATAAAGGAACGAGGGAGTGTTTGTTCCAGTTATCACTACCAGGCCCTGAATAAAGGAACTACTAAAGGATATTCTTTAGGAAAATAGAAATTAAACCCGGAAGCAATGACAAATTATGAGCAAAAAATCTATTAAAAACAAAGGGATATATAAATAAGCACTATAATTATAATGTCAAATTTAGCAATTATTCAAATAAGATAGGGTAGATAATGAGGGTAATAGGTAATGAAGTAGCATAGGAAAAGCAGTAATGGAAAGCACAAAATAAAATGATAAATATAAACTCAAACATATCAAAATGAGTGAGGAGGCAAAACATGTCACATTAAAATAATAATAATAATGAAGTAATACTACACATCTATAAAAGTTGCTAAAATAAAGCCAACAGTACCAAATACTAGCAAGACTTTGGAGCAATTGGAACTCATGCATTACTAGTAGAAATGGAAATGGTATAGTCACTTTGGAAGACAATTGAGCAATTTTTTTATAGATATACAATTTTCATACCACCTAATAATCCCATTACTAGATATTTATCCAGAGAAATTAAAACATGTCCACATGCAAAACCTATTCATGAATACCACTTTGAACCAATTAGGGTGACAACTATCAAAAGGAAAAAATAAGCATTAGCAAGGATGCAGAAAAATTGCACTATTGTGCAATTTTGTGCTATTGGTGGGAATGTAAAATGGCACAGCCACTGTAGACAACAGTGTGATGGGTGATTTAAAAATTAAAACCATATGGATATAATGTGCATACAGTAAAATTACACTTCTGGGTATATTCCCACAAGAATTAAAAGCAGAATCTCAAAGAGATATATGCATACCCATGTTCATAGTAACATTATTCATCATAGCTAAAATGTGGAAGCAATCCATGTATCAATTGATAGATGAATGGATAAGCAAAGTATGGTATAAACATACAATGGAATGTATTTAACCTTAAAATGGAATAAAATTCTGACACATGCTACAACATGGAGGAATCTTGAGGACACTGTGAAAAATGAAATTAGAAACTAGTTACAAAAAGACAAATAATGCATAATCCCACTTATATAAGGTACTTAAGTAATCAAAATCATAAAGACCAAAACTAGAGTGGTGGTTTCCAGGGACTGGGAGGGAAGAATGGGGAGTTGTTGTTTAATGAATAAAGTTTCAGTTTTGCAAAATGAGGGTCCTGGAGATGGATAGTAGTGAAGGTTGCACAAACATTATGAATTTACTTAACGCCACTGAACTATATACATAAAAATGATTAGGATGATCAATTTTGCTATGTGTATTATACTGAAATAAAAAATTAGGGGGTGAAACATCTATATGCAAATGTTTATTGTGCCTTCATTCATAGTTCCCCCAAACTGGAAACAACAAAATATCCTTCAACAGGTGGATGGATAAAAATTTGGGGTACTAACCCTCAGCAATAAGTAGAGACAAACTATTGATATACACAACAATACTGATGGATCTCTAATGAATTATGTTACAGGAAAGACATCAGACTTAAAAGCCTAAATACTCTGAATACTGTATGATTACAGTTATATAAATTTTGGGAAAAAATCAAAACTATAGGAATAGAAAAAAGGTCAGTGACTACCAGGGCCTAGGAGTTGGGGGGTAGATTTGATGCAAAAGGACATGGGGAATTGGGGGGGATGATGAAACTGTTCTATAGCTTGATTGTGGTGGTTGCATACCCCTATGCTTTTGTGAATACTCATAGAACTATACACTGAAAGGGTGAATTTTGCTGCATGAAAATTATAGTTCAATAAAGACTTTTTAAACAAGTAATAAAATCTATCTATGGGCTGCTTTCATGAGATACATCTAAAACAAAATCACAGAAAGTTTGAAACTATGAGAAAGATGTATCAAACGAACACTGACCAAATGAAAGGTGGACTACCTATATTAATATCAGACAAAAGACATTATTAAAAATGATGAGAGTCATTATGTAAAGGAGAAATTCACTAGAGAGATCCAACATTTCTGAAAACTAAGAGCAAAGGCTCAAAATACATAAAGCAAAACTTGACAGAATTACATGAAGAAATTGACAAATATACCAACATTTAGAAAAAATTTAATAAAGCTCTCTTAGTAATGGGTAGATGAAGCTGATACAAAGTAACAAACATATAGACGACTTTAATAACACAATTAACAAACTTAGCTCAACAAACATTCTGTATCAGAAAACATATCCTCTTGAGCAGAGATTAACAATTGCAAAAAAAGATAGAGTACCAGGCTATAAACAAGCCCTCTACAAATTTCTAATTTCACTTAGCTATCAATTTTGTTACAAACAGTTTGCCTTAAAAATCCTAAACACTTGGAAATTTTAAACACACTATAGGTTAAGAAAGAATTCAAAATGGAATTTAGAAAATTCATAGAACTAAATGAAAATGAAAATATGTTACATATTAAAATCGGCATGGTGCAGCTAAAGTGATATTTAGAGGAAGTTTTATAGCCTTAAGAGTATACAGTGGACAATAAAAAGATTGAGAAGTCAGTGCTGGAGAAGATAAAAACAAATGATCTTACTATTTTCCAACATGGTATATAATCCCATAAAAAAAAAAAGAGTCAAGCCATGCATGGTGGCACATGCTTGTAATCCCAGTACTTGGGAGGCTGAGACCAGAGGATCTGGGTTCGCAGCCAGCCTCAGCTACTTAGTGGGGTCCTCCACAACTTAGTGAGACCCTGTTTCAAAATAAAGAATAAGAAATAGGGCTGGGGACGTAGCTCAGAGGTAGAATGCCCCTGGGTTCAATCCCTAGTATTGCAAAAAAAAAAAGTATCAACTATTTCTGTACATGATTACCCCTTGATCAGAAGGTGGATGTGTCATAAAGAGGAGGATAACTTACATACAAAGGTTCATCTTTTACAAGGGAATATCACTGATTCAATGTTATGGAATCGAAAGGCTTATGAGTAGGGAGGTGAAAAGCATGACCACACTTTAGGGTCTCCCAGAACATCTTACCTTCTTGGGTCCTAAAATCATCTTCGGCAAAGATGTTGAAGTCGCCACACAGCCCACAGGTTTTGTTGAAGTGTCTGTCTGACAGCAAGACTTCAAAGTTGCCACTGCCATCGACCCTGGCCACAAAGCCATAGGCCTCACTGGACAGCTTGGAATACCCAGCCTCCATTTCCAGATACAGCCCCTTGGAGGCATAGGGCATGGGGATTCTGGAGGGCAAAGGACAAGCACAGAATTGGGCTTCTCATAGATTTTCAGGATATGTCTTAAACCGTCCATCCCCAACCCCGGGTTACAGGGTTCAGACCGTGGTGCAAAGGGACTGAGGTTCGAGACCAGCAGTGGGGGACCTGGCTCTCACCCTCCGCCCTGCTACTCACTTCCTCTGGACACGTTTACCTTCTCTTTCTACCACTTCTTCATCTGAAACATGAGGAGGTCTGTGAGGGGACCCCCAAAGTCCTTTACAATTGGACATTCTGGGGGGGGAGTTGACACTGAGGATTGAACCAAGGGGCATTCTACTTCTGAGCTACACCCCCAGCCCTATTTTTTATTTTTATTTTGAAACGGGGTCTTGCTAGGTTGATGAGAGTCTCACTACTTTCTGAGACTGTCCTCAAACCTGCGATCCTCCTGTATCAGCCTCCCAAGTACTAGGATTACAGGCGTGCACCACCACACCCGGCTACACTCTGGGCTTCTGAATTACCTTTGGTCCCCCTGCATCGCAGTACCATTGACAAACAAATGGATGTCAAAAAATTCCCCAAGATACACGGAGAGGCTCACTCTCTTGCCATTCTGGAAGTCCCCTGAAAGAGAAAAGAGTCAGTAGCATTGATTATTAACCCCCAAAGTTAAGAAATTTATTAATAATATTACCTTAATCTTATCTCAGTGGAAAACTTTCCAAAAGGACTTAACGAATGGGCAACAAAAATCTCCTTTAAAATCTCATTTGCTCATTCATCTGTTCTTTGAAATGGATTTTAGGGAAGTCGCAAATAAAAACTCACGAAATCCAAACTAACTGAGCAAAGCAATTTACTGCTGCACAGAAGGGTGCAGCACACTGGGCGGACAGATCACTCAGCCTTTTATTCCCTAAAGTGAAGACCACAGCACTGTTCCCTATTGGCTGGAGTATGTTTTTTACAACCTAATCCAGTTTTCACTGGGCAGATTTTTTTTTTTTTTTTTTTTTTTTTTTTTTTGCGGTACCGGGGATTGAACGCAGGGGCGTTCTACCTCAGCGCTACACCCCCGGCCCTATTTTTTATACTTTATTTTGAAACCGGGTCTCACGAAGTTGCGGAGGGCCTCACTAAGTAGAGAGAGAGAAACAGGGAGAGAGAGAGAGAGACAGGGAGAGAGAGAGAGAGAGAGCGCGAGAGCTCCTCCGGTCTCCGCCTCCCAAAGTACTGGGATTACAAGCATGCGCCACCACGCCCACGCACGGCACTGGGCAGATTTTATAAAAGGAGAAGCACAAAAACCAACATGTACAAAAGTTACAAAGCGGAAACCTAAGTTACAGTTCCAAAATGGAAGCCTGCCTGTTTCTCTGTGATCTTGTAACTTTGATAGAAAAGATAGCTTTCCTTTCTTACTTTTTTTTTTTTTTTTTTTTTTTTTG
>PVJS01001449.1:26683-97965 GCA_004027185.1 Glis glis | reverse complement strand
GTTTCAAAATAAAGTAAAAAAAAAATAGGGCCGGGGGTGTAGTGCGGAGGTAGAACGCCCCTGGGTTCAATCCCCGGTACCGCAAAAAAAAAAAAAAAAAAAGATGTAATAAAGCCAGGCGTGGTGGTGCACGCTTGTAATCCCAGTACTTGGGAGGCTGACACTGGAGGATTCAGGTTCGCTGCCAGTCTCAGCTCCTTAGTGAGGCTCTCTGCGACTTAGCAAGACCCAGTTTCAAAATAAGGAATAAAAAATAGGGCTGGGGTGTAGCTCAGAGGTAGAATGCCCCTGGGTTCAATCCCCGGTACCACACACAAAAAAATGATGTAATATTTGTGTATAACCTATGTACATTTCCCCTTATATTGTACTTTAAATAATCTCTAGATTACTGATGATACCTAATATAATGTAAAGCTATATAAGTAGTTATTACACTGTATTGTTTAAGGAATAAAGCCAAGAACAAAGTCTGTACACATTCCATACAGATGTAACCATCAAAGACTTAACTGCATAGAACATGTCAACAATAATGTACCATTGTTTCTAAATACTTTCCATCCAGTTGGTAGAATCCACAAATGTGGAACCCACAGATCTGGAGGGCCAAGTGTATCTGTTGAGAAAGTGATACAAATTGTCATGGAAAGCTCTGAAGAGAAAGTGGCTGAGACCATACCGAAAGCCTAACCGATCACATACATAACCTCCCATACAATCACAGGTTTTCACCTCAATGTGGAATTAGATGTTATCCCCAAGTTCTGTACTGGGGTAGAATCCTCTTCATGGTGAAGCAATAGACAGCGCCATTTGAACGAAGCGTGTTGTTCAGAGGATCACTGTAGCCCCAAGATGCAGGCCCAGCTAGAGATGGGGGAGACCATGACCTTCGGGATGGCTTCAGATTCTGGGACTCTGGCCAAGTGCACTTAGGAGAATTCTCAGATAGTATACATGCAGTTACTTGAGAGGATGGTTTTTCATGGCTGCAATGAAGGTGATGTCTTCCCACTCCACACACGCAGCTGTCTTTTTCCCGTGGGAGTTGGTGGACCCTCTTCTGCCATACTTGCCTGCCATCAGAACAGCCTCGTTGCACAAGCTGCATCTCAGCTCCACTTGCCAGGGTGATTTACCTGACTTTAGCTGAAGTTACAAGGCAAACTTGGCCTCACTAATCTTTAGTAGAGTGTCTGCTTAACACATCAGAGACACCCTTGGCATTCCTGCCCGATCACTTTCATTTCTGTGGCTGCATTACCAGAAGGACCAGTCAAAGAACACATAAAATTGTATAGGGAGTTGTGCGATAATAGGAAATACATTCAGTCTTTGTTCCCAGTTGCTGCCACAGAGTTCCCCAAACCCTTGGAGTTTACCGAGTCAGAGGAGTACCTTTGGTAATTCATAGTAAACCCCTATGATCACACTTGAGTTTATGCTAATGAGGTGATTTAGGATGAGGCCCTTAGCCTTAGTATGAGACCAAACCCCAGAAGGACCAAGTAATTAGAGGGATGGAACTTTCAGTCCCATCCATCGCCTCCGGGAACTGCATGTGAGAGGGTGTTAGGGGCTAGATAATAGTAACAATACCAAACTTATACAGAGCTTCTAATATACCAAGTATTGATATTAAACGTACAATCGATCTTTATTACATATAGATTCCATATTTGAGAATTCATGTACTAAATGAAATTTATGTGTAGCCCCCAAATCAATACTCGTGATGCTCATGTGGTCCATGGACATGACAGAGTGGCAAAAAATGTGTCATCGGATGTGTATGTTTCTAGCTGAGCTTAAACAAGGTGATTTTCTGCCTTCTTGTTTCAATTCTCACACTGCAAACAAATGTCTTTGTGATGCACTTAGTACCACATTTTTTGGGGGGAGTACTGGGGATCGAACCTAGAGGTTTTCTACCTCTGAGCTATACCCCCATCACTTTTTATTTTTTATTTTTATTTTGAAACAGGGTCTTTCTAGGTTGCTGAGGCTGTCCTTGAGCCTATGATCCTCCTGTCTCAGCCTCCCAAGTACTAGGATTATAGGCATGTGCCACCACTTAGTACTTAGTGGTACTAAGCCACGCGTGGTGGGGTGGTATCACTGTCTGAGAGGAACCCAAACATATACTGGAGTACTGTCTAGTGGTCTTAAATTCAAGCAGGCTGAGATGTGACATAGGGAAGAAATACGTGAGTTAAATAAGCTTCTCTCTGGAATGAGTTATAGTGCTGTTATCCTTGAATTCACGGATAGTGAATCCACAACACATTTTTAAATAAACTATCTTGAAACAGAAACACATAAGACAAGATTATGTATTGATTGGTTGGTGAGATCATGATGACAGCCTCGTAGAAGGCTCAGCACACATTTACCCTGGGAGCAATGATCCCACATTCACTAATTCATCTTTCCAGGCAACTTGAGAGAACAAAAGTATAGCAAATTATGAGGATCAACTGTAGTACCTCACTTAAAACTAATAAGAACTTCATGAAATGAAAGACCACGTCACTTCTACAGCATATAGAAGTCTCTAGTGCATCATCTCTTGTTTCGCTTCCTGGCCATACTGGCCTTCTTTCAAATCTTTCAACGCACGTTTCTTTCCTGATCGAGGACCTTGTCATCAGCCGTGTCCTTTGCCTTTTGCCTTCTCACCTCACCAACCAGTTTAGACCCCTATTGTTACACCCACGTAATTTTGCTTCCCAGCACAACTTAAATAGTTTTATTTAATTGTCTGATGTGAGTCCTGGGAGCTGGAGATCCTAATGAGGTTAGGGAGATGAGAGAGAGAGAGAGAGAGAGAGAGAGAGAGAGAGAGCAAGCGAGCGCCAGTGACCTGGCACCTTTGAACCTGAGAAATTTGGAGTGCTAAGAGATGGTGTCCTGACGTCAGTTTGTAGTTAATGCCATGGTCCGGGATGTAGTTAATGCCATCGGAGGACACTGAGCTATAGCTAAGTGTGGTGACTGGGGGACAGAAAGTCAAGAAGGCCTGTGGTGCTGAATCGCGTGGAGTGGCTGGGGAATCCTCCAAGGATAGCGACAGGTAGGGGAAAGGACAGAGCGGGAGGCTGACAAGGACCTGGAAGGAAGGCAAGGCTCTGTACGAAGGAGGCAGCTGGATGATGTAGAGTCTGCAGAGGGTAATGAGGAGAATATGCACACTACATTTGACAGACACAGAGCAGGGGAGGAATAGGATGGATCTACTGGAGTAAAATATATAGAAAATCATACTGACGTTGGGCTAACAGTGGAAATGGGGAGGGAGTTCAGGAGGAAAGCCAGAGAGTAATGAAGGGACAGGAGGTCTGGAATCCTAGGACCTGTTCCTAGGCTTGAGAATATGTGAGCCCCCTGGTGGTTGAGCATCATCCATCATCCCCAGGGTTTTTGACTGAGTGGGTCTGGGGCAGGGTCTGGGAAGCTGCATTTCTAACAAGTTCCCAATTGAGACTGATGCTTCCAGTCCTGGGGTGACACTCTGGGAGCCACTGATCCGGGGGTATGGTCTTTATAGGAGAAACCGTAAATGCCTGGGGGGATAGGAGGACTGGAAATCTTTTCATATGAAGGCTTAGTTGGGTCATGCCTCATTGCACATGCTTTAGAATTGTCTTTTCTAGCAATAAAAGGAAAACACAGAACTTTACTAAAACCTGAAGGAGCCAGAAAGAAATAGACTTTGGGAATTGCTGTGTCCACTGGCTTTGACATTTTAGGTAATAAAAATTGTAGCAAAAAAAAAAAAACTACTGCCAAGTGATAAAAAAATTTAATGGAAAGTGGAAAGAATAGAGTTTACTCCCCAACGCATACAGAAAGAATATAAAACATCTTACCTGTTGGGGAGATTGTCCATTAGATTTCTCTAGTAGTTTAACGTCTCTTCCTGCAACAACAAAAATTTTGCAAATTGAGGTCTGCACATCGGTGATAGAGGACAGCATTTCCCCAGGGGGGCTGGGCAACGATGTGATGTGGGGATGGCATTCCTAGCTTGGAACAGCTTCGCCCAGGCAGGCCAGGGGTTTGAGATTTGTTAGGCTTGAATTGGCAGCCCAACTCCTGACACAGAATCAATTAACAAACACATTAAAGTATTGAACACAGTGGTTGGCACAGTGCATAATCTCAGTGTTGGCTCTGATTCCTCATTCATCCTCCTCCTCTTCAACAGCATTTGCTAGTCAGTTTTCTGTTTTTTTTTTTTCATTGCTGCTGCAATGGAAGTTCCTTGAGTCTATTGATTGTGCCTGATTATCTTTTTTTGTTATTTTTTTTTTTTTTGTGGTACTGGGCACTGAATCCAGGGGCATTCTACGTCGGAGGTAAATGCCCCTGAGTTCAATCCCCAGTACCGCAAAAAAAAAAAAAATAGGGTGTCACTAAGTTTCTGAGGGCCTCACTAAGTTGTTGAGGATGGCCTCAAACCTATGATCCTCCTGTCTCAGCCTCCCAAGTACTGTGATCATGGGCATGTGCCACCACACCCAGCTTGTATCTGATTATCTTTGTTTTTTTCAAAAAGGAATACAAAGTAAATTTCTGTAAATATACACTGAATTTTAAGGGGAAAAAGCCAGATTTCCACAAAAGATTTATGTGATGAAAAGAAAGGAATTACTAAAATTATTCTTATGTTTGGAGGCTGAAATAGGGGAATAATGGGGGTCCCTTACAGGGCAGTTGGAAGGAGGACTATGCGCAGTATTTGAGAGATCCTGAGCTCACTGTTTAGTTGAAATGATGGATGGGGAGATGACAACAGAAAGGTGGTAGATGGAACAAGCATCCAACCACCTTCCATTAAAAGAAGGACATAGACGCACGGGGAGAGCAATAAAACAGATGAAAACTGAAAGCCTGCGAATGTGAAGTGACTCGCTATGTTAGTCTCACATTACTGCAGCGAAATAACTGAGGTAATTAGCTAATAAAGAAAAAAAGGCTAGCTGAATAAGGTGGCACAGGTCTGTAATCCCAGTACCTGGGAGGCGGAGAAAGATCACAGGTTTGAGGTCAGCCTCAACAACTTAGTAAGACCCTCTTTCAAAGTAAAAAATAAAATAAAAAAAAGGGTTGGGGGTGGGGCTCAGAGGTAAAAGGCTTTGAGCTGGGTGCAACCTCCAGTACTAAAAATAAATAAATAAATAAAAATAAAAGGAAGAAAGAGAGAAAGAAAAAAGGTTTATTTAGCTCACTATTCTAGTATTCTGGGGATTCTAGTCCAAGATCAGGTAGCTCCAACTGCCTTGGGCCTCCGGTGAGGGTGGCATATCACGGCAGGAGTGTGTGCAAGGGCAAACTGCTTGTATCGTGAACCAGGAAGCAGAGAAAGACTGAGAGGCTGGGTCCCACAATCCTTTTTGAGGGCATGGTCCCCAGTGACCTAGGACCTCCTACTATGTGCCACCTCCTAAAGTCCACAGTACCTCTTAATATGGCCACCTTGGGGACCAAGGCTTTAACACATAGATCTTTGGGGGGACACTACTGTTATTCAAACCATAGCACTGACCCAGTAAATCAGAAATTCAGAAAATGAAGATTTAGCCCAGTTTAGGCAGTGGAATCCTTAAAGGCCCAAGGAAAGTAGGAGGGAAGGGCGAGGGCTTGTCTAAGGCCAATTTTCAAGTAGCTTAAGAAGAACTGAGGTTCCTAAATCATCTTTCTCTGCGCTCCTGGCCTCAGGGTTGTATCTACCCTTCACCTCAACCAAAAATGCAGGTTGCATATCTGGAGATGGTTTAACCAACCAAACAACCAGCCAGCCAAACATGCAATCAGCCAATCAACTGAACAAACAATCAACCAATCAATTAACCAACCATCAACTGACCAACTAACCAACAGACCAACCAATCAATCAACTGACTAACTGGCCAACCACTAAACCAAGCAAGCAAGCAAGCAAGCAAGCAAACAAACAAACAAGAACACTTGGAGGAAACAAAAAGTAAAGAGAAGAAAACTAAAAAACAAAAACAATACTATCCTTATGTCACTTGCATCCAAAAAGAACAGGAGGCAATTTTTAAAAACAAAAATCAGAGAATAACAACAACAACAAAGAATGAAAGAAAGAAAAAAGAAAAAAAGTTTTTGGAAATTAAAACAAGCTAGCAAAAATGAATATCTGAATAGAGAATATAGAAGAAACAGGTGAGGAAAAATGGCCTAAAGTGGTAAAGAGATAAAGACAGAGAACATTGAGTAGACAATATTTAAAAAATCAGAGTTCAAAAAGAGAGAACAAACAAAAATAATTTGAGAAAGTTCTCCAACAAAATAATTTGAGAAGATTTCACACAGTTGAGGGGCATGATTTCTGGAGTGAAAAGACTCAGCAACTGCTCAACACAATGGATGAATATAGAATCAACACCAAGATATGTCACTGTGGTATTTCAGAACTGGGAGCAAAGTAAAGATCCTGCAGGTTTCCAGAAAGAAAACACGGATCATAGAACAGAATGGTTTTAGACTTCTTAAACACCCACATGCATGTGCACGCCCGCACGTACACACACCCTTAAGCCTAGCCAAACTACCATATTGAAAGGGTAGAATAAAGACATTTTCAGATATGAAAGTTCTCAAAAAATTCACCTTCCCCTACACCTTTGCCAGGAGGTGATTGGAAAAATAAATATATATATATATATCAACAAAAAACAAATGAGGGAGTAAACTAAGAAGGGATGACAAGGGGTGTAAGAAATAGAGCACTAAACACAGCAGCGAGACCGAGTGTTCCCCAGGTGATGGGGACAGGAAGTCTTAGGATGCCAGCAGTATATACAGTCACCTGTCAATTAATGACGGGAAATGGGTTCTGAGAAATGGGCCCACAGGTGCTCTCATTGTCGTGGGCACTCATTTCATAGCGCGCACCTACACGATCCCATCGCCCAGTGTGGCCTTTCCATGCAGTCAAGAGATGCAACAGGCGGGAGAGGTATGAGGCTGCTGCCTGCACAGTGTGGCACACTGGTTTATTTTCCTTCTTGTTGTTGTTGTTATAGGTACAAGGTACAAGAAGTACACTCTAAAATAACAATAAAAAGTATAGTATAATAAATACTTAAACTAGTAACATAGCCATTTATATCATTATCAAATATTATGTAACAGTGCATAATTGTAGGTACTATACTTTTATAGGACTGGCAGCACAGTAGGTTTGTTTACACCAGTATCACCAAAAACGTATGACTAATGTGATACACTATGGCAATATGAAGGTGACAACGCTAGTAGGTGACAGGCATTTTGCAGCTCCATTACCATCGTATGGGACTACCTTTGTGTATATCCATCATTGACTGAACCGTTGTGATGTGGTGTGTGGGCACAATAGAAAGGAGGGTTCATTCAGACCAGAGAAAGTAAGAAGGCGCTAGACAGCTTTATTTTAAGAGATGAAATTGATAGAATAGCCAATAACTTTCCCAAAGAGAAAGATTTATACACCAGGGAAAGAATTTGGGATAGACTCAACAAGAAGTATACAGAACACTCAGGAAAATGAAACTATTTGTTACCTTCAGAAAAAAGTTGTACAGGATGCTGGGCGTGGTGGCGCACGCTTGTAATCCCAGTACTTGGGAAGCCGAGACAGGAGGATCCAGGTTCGTGGCCAGCCTCAGCTACTTAGTGAGGCCCTCCGCAACTTAGTGAGACCCTGTTTCAAGATAAAGAACAAAAAATAGGGCTGGGGGTGTAGCTTGGAGGTAGAATGCCCCTGGGTTCAATCTCCAGTACCGCAAAAAAAAAAAAAAAGGTTGTACAGGAAAGGAAACATAATTCACTACCACCTTTAGCTGTGAAAAGTATTTACATAGGTATAATAAATATTCATCTAATCAAAATTGGAAGTGGGGAGTTCGATGAGAATGGGATTATTCGTTATATGAGGTGGGGCAGGAGGTGGTGGCTAAATCATCTTACATAGTGGGCTACAATACCTGAAAATGGGGGGAAATTTTCAAGAAATAATAATGTAATAGAAACGTCCATCTAGAGAGAAAGGAAGGAAGGAAGGTAGGAAGGAAGGAAGCAAGGGGGGGGCAGGAGGGAAGGAAGGGATAAATATAAAAAAAATAAGCTTAAAAGGTGATTTCCTAGCCAGGCGTGGTGGCGCACGCTTGTAATCCCAGTACTTTGGGAGGCAGAGACCGGAGGATCTGGGTTTGCGGCCAGCCTCAGCTCTCTCTCTCTCTCTCTCTCTCTCTCTCCCTGTCTCTCTCTCTCTCTCTCTACTTAGTGAGGCCCTCCACAACTTCGTGAGACCCGGTTTCAAAATAAAGTATAAAAAATAGGGCCAGGGGTGTAGCGCGGAGGTAGAACGCCCCTGCGTTCAATCCCCGGTACCGCAAAAAAAAAAAAAAAAAAAAAGGTGATTTCCTTTGAGAAAAGAAAAATGTGAGCATCCTGGGCTTCATTTGATGATGTGGACACCAGTCTAGTCATAAAAGCAAAGTCATGAGAGTAAAGAAGATGCTCACAAGCAGTAACAACGATGCTTCCGAAAAAGCCAACTCAGATCCATTTATTTAACCAACAATGATTATTAAGCATCTAGTGCTCTGGGTCAGGCCACTGCAGGATGACAACGACATGAAACTCGCAATCTAGGGCGGTGGGCAAAACGTAAGCAAATACGTATGATCCAATGACATCTAGAGACTATAGGCAAAGAACTGTGAACCTTACAGAATGTCCTAGAGCTCTGTAGTCCAATAACTGCTAGCCATATATGGCTATTTAAGTTTAAATTACTCAACATTAAATATAGTTGAAAGTTCAGTTCCCCTAGCCAGCCACATTTCAAGTGCTCAAAGGCTGCAGGTGCCTAGTGCCTACGGGGCAGGACTGTGCAGACACAACATTTTCGTCATTGCAGAAACTTCTGTTGGATGTTTCTGGTCTAGAAGTCCTTAGATGGTGATCTTTTACAGAACATTCAAGTACAACATCGAATGCTTGGAGGCATCACATTCCATGGTCCATTGGTAAACTGTCTTGCAAAGCTTGATATTTAACCAGCTAAGTTATCTCCACATGGATTGGAATTTTTACTTTGTTAGCGATTCAGTTTATGGTTGGAGCCAACCCTGGAGTTAGGAAGGGGTATTTCCTACTTTTCCTGATACTATTTGGGTACCCACAAATGTCAGGGACAAATGCTGCTCGTGACTTGAAGTCTTTGAATCTTGGAAAACTCACTTCTGCAGAGTGGAAAGAGGGAAGAACTCTGGAGCCAGAAACTTGCGTGTTTGAATCTCAGCTTCCCTACTAACGAGCTGTGTGGCCTGAAGCAAATCTCTCAGCCTCTCTGTGGCTTTGCTACTTCCTGCGAGGGGTGGAGACCAGGTGTGAATCAGGAGAAGCAGGTGGAAGAAGCACATAGATGGCGGCTGCCATTCTCTTGGTTTGTCTCCAAGATAAGGAGGCTGGGCAAGAGGACAGGATCTCTTGCCTCTCATTTCTTCCTATCACTACGCCATTTTCTGGTTTTGTTGAAGGATCTACCATTGCCCAAGAACTTGAGTTCCTATAGCAGGAAGGGGAAATCCTGTTCAAAGAAGAACGAAGTAAAGGACTGTAAAGAACACCAACATTTACCAAAGGCCCCAACAGGCCAGACCTAGTCAAGAGATGCTTCACAGGGGTCCATGAATCCCTACACAGTGTCTAGAAAGAGTTGAGGGTGTGAGGAAGGCGGGTGCAGGGGAGGTCTGCGGGGGGTGCGAAGGAAGCAGGCTGGGAGATAAACCCTAGGATGGCCTGAGGATGTGTGGGAGGGGCCCTGAACGCTTGGCTGAGGCCTGCCGCTGCTGTGAGACCCACGTCCACGCTGACCTCGCAGGTGGGCAAGCGTAGAGGTGACCTGAGCCAGCCTGTGGCTTACCACAGAGGTTTTCTACTCATGAGTTTATAGCACTGAGTGGACAGTCTCCTTCTACTCCCTTCTGTAACTCTCATGAAAGGAAAACCAATTTCTTTCCAAATGGAGTTAAATTCTAAATATGATAAGCCTGACTGGGCACCCACACTGGCGGTAAGAATTCACTTTTCCTTTTAATTGGTAAACGCATTTGCGTCTGTGTTCTGTCTTCCTTTGATGGGTTCCCTACCCCCGGCCCCAGCCCCGAGCAGGGCCAGTATCTGAATAGAGAGGAAAGACCTCACGCGGGCGCCTTTCTCTGAACAAGCTTCGCAAGCTTTGCAACATCTTCCTTGGATACGATTCAGTTGGGGGCCTTCCTCGTATTCCAAGAGGAATTCCTGGTCCTCACACTGGGGCCTTTGTTGTGCGAGGTTATGAGAAGTTAACCACTGCCCCGTACAAGGAAATATCTTTTCATTGTGTGAAGTCATGATCAAAGAAGACCGCTACTGAAGCCAAGGGAACAAAACTGTGATTTATAGCGAGAACTGCTTCACAATGGAGAAAGAAACGAGTGACTTAAGTCAAGCGCAGTCGTCTGTAGTGTGCTCATCGTGCGATGGATTTTAAAGTTTGGTCCTTAGTGTATGCCAGACTCGAAGTGTTTTCTAACGTATGGACTCTTTGTTCTTTTGCATCTGTTCTGCTTACAAGCATCTCTGATCTTTTCCGAATGCTTAAAGTAGGACCTGTCACATTAAAAAATTATATATTATAGACCTTGTATATATATTTGTACATAGATAATATGTAACTGTTATACATATACATATAAAAATAGATTGCTGGGCATGGTGGCATACCCCTGTAATCCTAGTACTTGCGAGGCTTAGACACAAAGAATGAAGTTTTGAGACCAGCTTTGGCAACTTGGCAAGGCCCTCTGCAATTTAATGAGACCCTGTTTCAAATTTAAAAAAAAGGGGGGCTGGGGGTAGAGCTCAGAGGTAGACTGCCCCTAGGTTCAACAATCAGTAAGATAAAAATAAACAAATAAAAGTAAAAATAGATTATACAACATGCATATATACACATGTGCATAGAATTTGGGAAAAAGAGCAACTTTGTGAAAGAAGCATTACTAGTGCCACTTTCTGAGTAAAGGAATTGGTTTAGCCAGCTTCACTAATTTGCATAGGTAACACAACTATAAATGGTGGAGCAAGAATTCAGAGTTTACAACTTTTCATTATACCATGGAGTCTTCAGTACAACAGGACACTCGCAATCAGGCCTGTCCCTGCAGAGGTGGGTGGGGAACATGCAGCATAGGAGGGCGATTGGCCCACGCCTCCCATCCATGAAGGGCTTTAAAGGTGGAGTCATGACAAGTAGCCGCAAATGCGTGCCCGGAGCGACATGGACAGGACTGGAGGAAGACGGTGCTCATCACATAGCTTCGAACTCCAGCCCAGTTTTCCCATAATAAATCACCTGCAGCTCCTATGAAATAATACTTTTTTTTGTGCGAAGAGGAAAAGTCAACCACTTTTGTGCATGTGTGCAATATTGCACATTTGTACATGTGAGCATTTAAAATATTTTTCAATGTCTATAATCCCGTTTTGTCGCTATTTTCCTGCCGAGAGTCTCAAAAACAACAAAATAGTCATCCAGCCCCTTTCAACCTCTGAGAGACCTTGATCTGATCCTACAGCTGCTCTAGAAAAACTGGGTGGTATGTGCAACATAAATGTAATGCAAAAGGAAATATCAAGGATGGTTTCCATGCAATTATGGAAGATGTAAAAATTCTGGGGCAAATACCTTCACTGCGTATCTTGTATACAGATGCCACTATCTGTGAGTTTTTAAGTATCCACATCTTAAGATCTTAAGAACTTGTATCTTAGCTGGGTATGGTTGTGCATGCCTATAATCCCAGTACTTGGGAGGCTGAGACAGGAGGATCACAGGTTCAAGACCAGCCTCAGCAACCTAGCAAGACCCTGTTTTACAACAAAAAATAAAAAGGGCTGGGGGTGTAGCTCAGAGGTAGAATGCCTCTGGGTTCAATTCTCAATAACACACACACACACACGCACACACACACACATGCACACACATGAATTGGTATCTTATGGCTACAGGACAAGCAATCGATTACCAGACACTATGATTATACTGCCACTGGTCTTCCAGCTTTAGGCCTCTCTTTTCTCCCCTTGGTTGGTAAAGGCCCTGCTGCCACGAGCCCACCTTCTCTGCCTCAAACGACGGTCAGCCACACCCCACAAGTGACTAAGACTACACACAGTAACAGGAGGGTACATGCCAACTAAACTGGCAGGTCAGGAACATTTCTTTTATAAATAAAGTTTTATTAGAACACAGACACACCCATTCATTTAAATGTTCTCTATGGTTTTCAGCTCCACACAGTTATGTAGTTGCAACAGACACCATATTATCCACAAAGCCTAAAATATTTACTAGTTGGCCCTCTATGGAAAACGTTTGTGGACCCTAGGTTTACAGAATAAACGAAGCATATAGGGAAATCAAGGCACGCCAGCAGCCACACGAGTGTGCGTGGAATTGGCTCTTCTGAGGCCTGCCCACGGCACTAGAGTGGGCCCAGAAGCAGGTTCCCCACCCGGTCCAGCCTGGAGATGCACATGGTCCCCAGTGATACCTTGAGAGCAGCCTCATGAGAGACATTGAATCAAGTCACCGTAATAAGTTGTGCCCAGATTCTTGAATGAGAGTTACTGTAAGATAACACGTGTTTTTCATGTTAAGCTGCTAAATTTAGGGGTGATTTGTTACACAGCAATAGATAACTAATATAATTGCACCTCTTCAACTAGGCTCACCTTGCCTGAAATTATACCTTCCAGGTCAAAGCCCTAATGTGATCTCTGTGGAGCCTTTGACCCCAGTGCCCCAACCTCACCTGGAGCCATCTAAGGGCTAAGGGTGGGACAACAGTTTACTTTGAGTCTATCTCATGTCTATGTGGCCAGTTATGTAGGTGTCTCCCTGGCTGGTGCTGTGTCTTACTCTATTTTGATTTAGTTCCTCCTCCTCCTCCTCCTTCTCCTTCTTCTTCCTTCTTTCTTATTCTTGTACTGGGGATTGAACCCAGGAGCATTCTACCTCCAAGTTACACCCCCATCCCTTTTTATTTTTATTTTGAAACAGGGTCTCGCCAAGTTGCTGAGGCTGGCCTCAAACCTTGTGATCCTCTTGTCTCAGCCTCCCAAGTACTGGGATGACAGGCATGCGCCACCATGCCCAGCTAATGCCCATTATTCATAATGGAATTAAAGTAGTAAATATTTATTAAGTGCTTACTATGCCCAGCACTTAATGCACAGTATTTTATTTAACCCTCTCAACAACCTTGAGAGGTTGGTGCTATTTTTAAGCCCATTTAACAGGGCAGGAAGCAAAAGTTTAGGAAGTTAAAGAACTTGCCTTACATCTTCCAAGTCTCAGGAGATGTGGCTTCAGCCTTGTGCTGCCACACCGAACCATGGTCTCAACAACGCCACTCTTGCTTCAGACACCATCCTCCTCACCCCATAAAGTGGTGATAGTGATGGCCCTTCTCCTATCTCTCAGGGTTACTGTGAGGAAAAACACAGGAACTGAGGTTGTGATTTTTAGTCATCAGAAAAGGATGAATCAAAATGAAGTGACTCACTGATCTGACCTCTTAGGTGTGGCAGACAGAAGAGTGATCAGAAAACCAGGCAGAGGTGGACGGGTGGGGCCCTGGCACCCGCCCACTCAGCTCCCTTCCTCTCTGCCTCCGCCTCCTCCTGTTCTTGGCATCACTGTGGCCCCCACCTGTCTGCAACATCCCCACAACAATGGTGGGTAGAGGTATTGGGACAAGGTGGAGAAATTTCCAATTCTTTAAAAAAATACCTCATACTCTATTTTTTCTCTTTCTTCTCTTCCTCTTTTCTCTTCTCTTTCTTTCTTTTTATGGCACTTGAGATTGAACCCAGGTACGTTTTATCTCTGAGCTACACTCCTAGCCCTTTTTATTTTTTATTTTGAAACAGGGTCTCGCTAAGTTGCTGAGGGTCTCCCTAAGTTGCTCAGGCTGGCCTCAAACTTATGATCCTCCTGTTTCAGCCTCCCAAGTTCTGGGATTACAGGCACGCACCATTACACCCAGCTCAAAAATACCTCCTAGTTTCAAGCTGGGAGATTTTACTGGGGCCCTCCTAGTTTCAAGCTGGGAGAGTTTACTGGGGCTGTGTGGCACTGGCTTCTCTCTGGAGGCCTCTCTTAGTTCCTCTGTGACTCTGCCTGATCTCTCACTTAACCTTGGACTCTTCCAGAGGCATCCTGGTACCTCCAGGCTGGATCAACTATTTGGGTTCTGGGCTCTCCCAGCACCTTCTGCACCTCTCAGACAAGAGAGCTCTAATGTTTCACAATTGAATCCTCAGGATGTAGGAGAGTGCCTGTGGAGGCATTTAACTGATTTGGTTGAAAAAAGGAAAGAATTTCCACTAGACATTCTATGCTAGAATGTAAATTCCACAAGAAAGCTGCCCTGTGCTTAACCCAGTACCAAGAACATAGTGGGTGCTTACTCAATCTTTGGCCCTAAAAACCTGGCCTCATACTATTAGAATTAGGATAGTGTGGGCAGCTTAAAGGAAGTAGAGTTCACAAACGGCTTCAAGATGAGGGCGCCTGAGTCTAGTCAAGGTGCCAGCTGCCCCCACCCCCGAATGGATCTGCATGACCGTCCTGAACACAGGATCTTCAAGGTGACTCAAATTCCCTGGCTTCGTGGTGCCAGAGCATTCGTGTTGTGAGTCCATCTTCCAGGACAAGTATTACTATCTATTCTGATCAGACTGCAGCAAGGAGCTTGGATTTAAATGGTTTGATTCTTGGAGCAGTGATTTTCTAAAGTTAAAACAAATTGCTATTTCTGTATGGATTATTGACTTCACTATGCTTCCCTAAATGCAACTGGGAAAGCACACACACACACACACACACACACACACACACACACACACTGCTTCCCCCTAACCAACAGCAAAATCCAAAGAGATCAAAAACATATCCGGGTTTCCTTTCAGAATCTTTTATGATGAGTTAGGTAAAATAGGCATCCTAAGAAAATACAAAGAGTCTGACATATACTGAACAACAAAACCAGAAAAACCTTCGGATGGATCCTTCCTAGGAGAATGGGCACTGTGTTTCTTACCCTTTCTTGGCAATCCACCTGCTTTTCTAAGGAAACCTGGAACTTTGCAGACATGATTTATTCCTATAAGGTCACTGTTCAAACCTGAATCAGATATAACTTGCTCAGGGATTATTTTTTAACCCTTCTTCTTAAGCACTCGACTCTCACAAAAGAAAAGCAATTTTCCAAAATATTGGGAAGAATCCTAGTTGCTCATTCATTCATTAAGTTTTTTCATTAGCAGATATTAGATTTCCATAAAAGTAAGCTGAAAAGGAGGGACATTCTCAAGATTTTGCAGGTCAAAGAAAGTTCACTTATTTATAAGCTAAAATTAACAAACTAGCCCCACCTTCCGCAGTCCGGAATGTGATGTGGAAACACAGTTTATGGAAACAATCCAAAATCAATTAAAGTAGATCTAAGTAACTGAGCATATAAAAATATGTGTGCCAATCCACAGATTACAAGAATACTCTAGAGAGTGGTTCAAGGTAGACACAAAACAAAATTAAAAACTGATAAGCTCTTAACCTATTTTTAATTTACTCAATGGAGTAAATATGAGATAGGTTAAATTTCTAATTTTTTCAATCCTTAATGTTTTCTTAGCTGGATATACTAACATGTAAAGGGCATCACCTTACTGTTCTTTGGGGTTTGGTGGGATCTCACTGGTTAAGCCAGAGATAGTTGGAAACGAATCCTATAATATTCATTAGCAAAATTAGCATTTGCCATACACACTGCTGCAAAATGTATGACTTACCTGCAACCTCCTTTTGGGTAATTTGAAGACTTACTGATAGTATTCACTCTTGCTAGTGGACAGGAGTGGAAAATTCAATACCAGTAGTCAGCATACTTTTAAAACAATGGGACAAAAAGCTTTGTTTCTATTTCAACTATGTTCAAAATTGTGCCATTGTTTGGGGGAGGCATGATGTTTAGTTTGTGAGTCGGGGGGTGCAAAGCTTGCAAACCAGTTATACCTTACAGGCAGTGATAGGTGGGCAAATGTTTAACAATTGGTTGTATGGGGGGAGCTTATTATAAGTGGAAGATATTAAGCACACAGTATACAAATGATAAACAATACCTTTTAAAAATAATAAATTCCATATAGACCATTGATTGTCATAGAATGATTTCAATGAGTTTTGCCAGATTCTTCTATCCATATTTGACCTATGGGTACAACTGATGGATAGGTGTAGATCTGTGCAGGTTGACATTTTCATTTAAGTTAATAATTTAGAGGAAAGTGAAACAATGAACATATGTGGGAACTTCACATTAATGACGTTAATTTCACATCAATGACGTGAGCCAATGTTTGCTGAATTGACGATTGCTTTTGAGTAGCAGAAGAAAAATTTCCTCAAGGAAATTTATTCCCACGTAATGGCTATAGACTCAATATACTTTCAGGCTCAATATGCATTAACATTTTATTCATGACATTCGTAACTGTAGAGAAGCATCAAAATAATAAACCAGGTCCTGATTCATAGCATTTGCCAATTTCTATGGTGTAAATGTTCCTGCCATGGCTGATTTCAAGCTAGCCATGTTAAGTCACTGAACACAAAGTTGGAAAGAGAAGTACAGTACGGTAGTACAGCATTAGATAGCATTTCTTCCACAACAGATGTAAACAACCTCAAGAGCATAGAAAATGCTCAAATATTTAGGAAGCGGTGAGTTCTGAGTATTTATTAACTTGGATTTATTAACTTGGATAATAACTGAGGATTTATTAACTTGAATCCAATTTAACTCTACTTTAATTTTATTTTAAATATTATTAAAATCTCACAAAATTTCTGAAACTTCCAAATCCCACAGTCAGTTCCCACCGGCTCCTGCACAAGCTTGGGAGAGCCTGTGCTTGAAGGGCAAATGCATTTCCCAGGCAATTTTCCCTCAGCCACAGGCCACTAACCTCCATTAACAGTGACCTTAAGGCCCGACTTCCTCTGCTGTGAATTAATCAGTCTCAAGGGGATAGGATGTCTGGCTTGAAGTTCCCAGTAGAATATTAACATTTAATGGAAAGCACACGGGAGAAAATGACTGCAGCATAGTCATGCAACTTGGAGGCTGACCTCTGTTTCCTCATCTGTAGAATGGCAAGAATACAGTTCCTAGGGCTGGTATAAGGATGAGCAGCAATGTGTGCAAAGATCCTAGGATAGTGCCTCAGGTACAGCAGATGCTCAATAACTAAAGGTTTATCATGAAGGCCATGGAAGAGTCACTAAAAAATTCTCCATTCCGGACACGTATGTGACAGTCAGGGGAGCGATTTCCTCTCTCCCAGTGGAAGAGCAGTTTCAGATGTGAATTACTGATGAGTCTAAGAAAAACCCAGTCACAATACATTTTCTTACATGGAAGTACCCAGCTCCCAAGAATCACTATTTCCATCTCTTCAGAAACTACCAAAAAAAAAAAAGTGAAGATAAATTTGTGATAGAAGAGTTCAGACTAGACCTAAAGGGAAACTTCTGACAGTAAATATTTTATGTTGGAACCATGGCATGTGTATTAGATGCTGGAAATTGGGAAGGATGAGATCTTTTGAAGAGTTTTTGAAATTTTCAAAAATATGTTGTCTTACAGTATTTATCATTAATTTTGGGATTCCAGATCTTTTTAAGGTGCTTTATCTCCATTTTTAAAATAAAGCAGACATTTAAAGAACAAAGCAAAAGAATACAAAAAGAAAAGGAACTACATTATTTTTTGATATATGAAACCAGGGCAATACCTGTCTCACAGGTTTTGAATGAAATGAACTAGAGCATTTGGCCATGGAATGTGTCTAGCACACACCTGGAGTGAACACCTTATGGCAGCTGTTGTAGGTAGCACATTGCATTCTTTTTAAAAATCAAGTATACCTGGGGGTTACAGACAAAACATTGGTGAAGAGGCCAGCTTCTCTCCTTGTCTTATAAGGGGGCAGGTAACAAGCTAATACTGATTTCATTTCTTCCCCTCCAGAATGCAGGATATATTCTTACAAAAATAAAAACAACCAACCAACAAAACAAACAAGTAAAAAATGATTCACTTATGGTAGTTAATAACCAGACCAAATCACAAGGAAGTAAGAGATTCAAATTCCCACATGTCCTTTTATTTTGTATACATTTATAAAACTCCTTCCTTCTTTCCTTTCTTCCTTCTTTCTTTTATTTTATTTCAAAATGGGTCATGCTAGGTTGCTAAGGGTCTCACTAAGTTGCTGAGACTGGCCTCAAACCTGCTATCTCCTGTCTCAGCTTCCCAAGTACTGGGATTACAGGCATGTGCATGCCACCATGCCTGGCTATATATTCTGGATTTTTGGGACACCAAGGATTAATTGATAGGTCACAGATACTTTCAGCAAATCCTGAGTTTCAAGCACAGAAAAGATAATAGGGCTACTGGAGTCAGTCTAACCTTAAAATATAATCTTATATATAGCACCAACAGTATATAATCACATGGTTGAGGAAAAAATACAAAGAAAATATTTAAATTTTTAAAAATATAAACATTTTTAAAAATAATTAATGGCTATAATTTCAAAGACCTAGAGCTAAAATAAATATATTTATGTAATAAATATTTGAAGATAGTTCAACATGTGTTTCTGGAGAAATCACAGAATTTAGCCTAGAAGCTAAAGAAAGCTTAAGGGTATAAGGACTTGAAGTAACATATTGTCAAATTAAGTAGCACTCAAATTCAGAGATTTGAATTTTGATTTATCATCATGTGTCATAAAAATTCAAGCTAGATTTCTAGGTAGAAAACATTCTAAATTGGAAAAAAAAGCACAAAATATGATAAACCAAATACTGTCAAGTTGTCAAAATGAAAATCTCTAACCATGAGCAGTAAACCAGATTAACTAAATTGAATTTTTAGAAACAATAATAATAAAGCGTGTGTACGTCTGTGTCTGTGCCACACTTAAGCTGGAACCAAGTAGGAATTATTTTTCCCCCGGTAGAGTTTATATAATGCACACGGGGACTAGACATGTTCATGAGTACAGTTCCTTAAACAAGAATGTTTTTAACACACACTGCTGTATCATAGTATGTGGATTGGGAAGGAATGCTAAGTGAGTTTACTGGGTTGGTCTTTCTATTTTAACCCTTGAACTCTTGCTTCCCTGACTGTAGTGGGAAGATTCCTGTCTAGTGGAACACTGCCTTGGATCACTATGGGCTTCTTTCTTTCTGTGGGCAACTGCAGAAAGGAACTGGGTTTTGGGGTTTTGTTTTAAGGGTTTTCTTACCTCACTAGGCTTTTGACCTCATCAGATGTACCCTGGAGCTGTTCTGCTTTTATTTTCCCCGAAGAGTGTCCCAGAGGCTTGCATCCCACTACTACAATCCTAACAGGTTCTTGGAACTTCACACAGCTGTGCAATGGTTAAAAACCGAGCAGGAAACCTAGTGGAGGGCCCTCTTGAGTGGGGTGGGGACATGGCTGAGTGGCTGTGTGGCTGACTGCTGTTGCTTAACAAACCAAACACTCAGCCCTCCCTGCAGTGAGGTGCGTGATTACATAGTAAATACTAGGAGCTGTGTACCTTTCCTTGCTGAGGACATGAGTGGCAACAGGCAATCCCCTTAGCCAAAGCTCTTCAGAGTTGAATCTTGCAGCATGTTTCAACCGTTAGAGTTCAACCAACACCCGGAAAGAAAACAAACCCAGTGCTAACTTCCGTCTCCTGGACTTGGTGCTCAAAATAATTCGATTTGGTGCAAATGGACCAACTCAACTGAGAAAACTCTGAAATAAAGCCAAATATCACCATTTATGTTTGTATATTATGATTCACAATTGATGCTTATTCCTGATGAAGCTTAAAAGATGTTAGAACCAAAACTGAAATGCTATGAGAAAAAAGATCAAATGTGTGTATATATGTAATTTCTTTCACTCATTGCAATACTAAATAGTGCTGAATCATTTCAAGTATGTCAGAGAGTTTTTTGATGTTCTTAGATTTTTAGTCTATTGAGGTATTTATTATTTATTTATTTATTTATTTATTTATTTATTTATTTTGTGTGTGGTACTGGGGATTGAACCCAGGGGCATTCTACCTCTGAGCTACACCCCCAGCTCTATTATTTAGTTTTATTTTGAAACAGGGTCTCCCTAGGTTGATGAGAGTCTCACTACTTGCTGAGGCAGTCCTCAAACCTGCGACACGCTTGTCTCAGCCTCCCAAATACTGGGATTACAAGAGTGCGCCACCATGCCTGGCTCTATTGAGGTATATTAAAGTCTCAAAGTAAATACAGAAACCTAAGGATCAAATATTTTGTAAGATATTGCCATAGATTTTACTGATTGGGAAGGATTTATTCTAGATCTTTATATACCAATTTGTATCTAGCACTGTGCGGGCCATTGCAGAAAAATAAGAAAGTATATATGACTTACTATCTCTAAGAATTTTATAATCTGATTAAGAAGCCATATCCAATACATGGAGCAATTTGATGATAACTAAGCGCAAAACAACATGGTACTGAATTTTGGTGTAGTAGAAACTCATTCCTCAACTTAGCTCCTACGGCACGCACTCTCTGGGCTAAGGATTCACAGGTCTCCCTTGTGTAGATCTGTCATTTACTTCATCATAAAGAGTATGATAAGCACGTATAGGTTTTAGTTTATTACAGCCCAGGAGTAGTAAGAAATTTATACTTCAGGAGTGATCAACTCATATCTAGTCAGGGCCATCACACTTGCAAGTGGTTACTAAATGAGACTCCGGGGATCCATAAATTAAGACATGAACTAATGAATAGCAGAAATGGGTTTCCTCTGGTGACATTCATGGCCTACTAATTAGGAACACAAACTTAAGGAATAGATACTACTTGGGGGATTCAGATATGCAGATGGGCTTCCCAGAACCTGGTGAAGCTGCAGCCCAGATGCTTAGGCGTGGGCAGGGCTCGGTTCCCAGACCTGGGACCTGCCAGTGGGCAATGTGATTCGGAGGCCTGAGGCTGGCTATTAAGGGTAATAGAATCCTGTGTCTGGAATATTGTTAGGCAGACTCAAGGACAGGAATCCCTCCATACTTGCAGGTTCTGTATGCATGGATTCAACTATGAATACAAAATATATGCCCTCCACCCTGCAAAAAAAAAATGGTGTACTAAACATATACAGGCTTCTTCTTGTCCTTATTCCTTAAATGATAAAGCGTAACAATCTCTTACATTGCATTTACATTGTATTAGGTATTATAAGTAATCTAGAGACGATTCTGTGCATGTGAAAATGTGCATAGGTTAGATGCAAATACTAGGCCATTTTATACAAGGGACTTGGGCATCTGCTTTTGGTATCTGCAGGGGTTTTAGAACCAATTCCCCACAGATACCAAGGGGTGAATGTACTTTTCTGCAGGGGGTGATAAGAGAACCTTAAACAATAGAGGCTTGACGTTTACAGAACGGAACACATGGATGTATTAAAAAATATACACGTGGAGAATTTGGCCTGAGATTTGCTTTCATTCTATCCTGGCAGCGACCATGTTGGAGAGTGGCTGGTTCTCACCCACCTCAGGCTTCCCTGTGGTTCCGTTATCTATGCTCAATCCAATTCACTTTGGTTTTTCAAAGCTCTAAAGACCTACTTTAAAGTTAAGTGCAATTTTGGCCCTTACTAACTAGCTATGTGACTGACTGTATATTCTCTAGGTTCAACTTTATTCCCATTAAATAAAGATAACAACACCCACCTACTGGCTTACCATAAAAATTAGGCAATTTTATGGGCTGCATCATTCGTTCCCCTCCTCCACATCCCTGTCCCATTGCTATTGCTTTGCTACCCCCCAAAGAAACATACAAATGTTTGCAAAATTGAAATGAATAACCTCTTTGTCTCTACTCTCCAATTTTAGTGTCTTTGGACTGAATGAAATTTGGAACTGTCAATTCAATGCCTGTAATTATTCCATCTTAGATCTGCATATTTTGAATGTCAGAGAAGCTGAAGCTTTTCCTTTCCATCCCTCTTTCAGTACTCAGGGTCTGTCCTCACCCTCTTCTGGAACCCATGACAGCCATTCACACTCTCAGACTCTCTGTGAGTGATGAGTGCTTTGGCTTCTCCCAGCATCACTTGGTCATTTGCTTTAGACACATTTAGGAAGAAGGTATCTGTTGAATTATCCAGAATGGCTGTTAGGTGTGGGAGCCTGCAAGCTGGCTCCAGTGGTCTGGTTCAAGGCCAGCCTCAGCAACTTACCAAGACCCTCAGCAACCTAGTGAGACCCTGTTTCAAAATAAAAAATATCGCCGGGCATGGTGGCGCACGCTTGTAATCCCAGTACTTTGGGAGGCAGAGACCGGAGGATCTGGGTTCGTGGCTAGCCTCAGTTCTCTCTCTCTCTTCTCTCTCTCTCTCTCTCTCTCTCTCCCTTCCTCTCTCTCTCTCCCTCTCTCTCTCTCTCTCTCTCTCTCTACCTAGTGAGGCCCTCCGCAACTTCGTGAGACCCAGTTTCAAAATAAAGTATAAAAAATAGGGCCGGGGGTGTAGCGCGGAGGTAGAACGTCCCTGGGTTCAATCCCCGGTACCGCAAAAAATAAATAAATAAATAAATAAATAAATAAATAAATAAAAGGGCTGGGGGTGTAGCCCAGAAGTAGAAAGTCCCTGGGTTCAACCCCCAGTACCACAGGGTGGGGGATGGGGCGGGGAGAAGAAGAAGGTAGGAATCCATTCCACTTTCCACCTGGCGCCTACTCTTGGCCACTTTCTCACTTTCTCTCTTTGAAATGTAGATGCCAATTGAGCTGTGAGGGAAATGCAAGGTCGGAATGTTTGTCCCTCCCCATCCCCTCCTTCATTCCTACCAGATGTTCTAACTCGCAAGGTGATGGTATCAGGAAGTGGCAGCTTTGGGAAGTGATTGGGTGGGGGCGAGCTCCCATGATGGACTGATGCTCCTATTACAAGAGGAAGAGGCACTGGATGGTTTGTGCTGTCTCTGTGCTGCAGGCCCCACTGAGAAAGGCATGTGAGGACACAGCCAAGAAGAGGGCCCTCTCCAAAACCCCGTCCATGCTGCACCCCATCCCACACTCCCTATCTCCAGAACGGCAAGAAATAAATGTTTGCTTTCTAAGCCATCCCATCTCTGGTAATTTGTTATAGCAGCCCCAAAGGACTAAGACTGGAACGTCAGGTGTAACATACAGAAATGGGTGATTTCTGATTCCTTGCACAGGAAAACAGACAGCACATAACCCTCTCACTCCCTCAGTGCATTGCCAGTAAAGTCACTGTTAGTGATTATTACACAAATAATACCTGGTCACTGCAGAAGAGTTAGAAAATATAGATAAAGCAAAAATGCAATGAATACCATTCGAAGATAGCCACCATTAGCTTGTGGTAACTGTCAGCCTTTATTTCTATTTCAATTAAAAATATGCTATGAGTATTTTACATGTCAAAAATATACATAGGCACTTCATAAGTTTTAATGGCTAGATTATAATCATGAGAACTAGAAACCTTTAACTATTTTTAAACTATCATATTAAAAGTGTATGCCGATGTATCATCTCACAGACAAATGTGTGTTTATGCATTTCCCACAGCCAACATTGGGTGTCAGAGTTCCTTAAAATCTGCAATTAATTTCTATGACGCTCAAATGTAATGATCTGCTAGGTATGCCAACAAATATTTGGTTTTATAAAGGAGAAAGGATTTTAAATGCATGAAACTCTGTGAACTGTTTGCTCCACGGTGGTGTGTCCTGGATGTGTTCATGTGTGTCTGGCCAATGTGACTTGGTAGCCCAGGTCTGAGCTACTTGAGCTAGTGGGGTAAGGGACAGAGGTCCCCCAATGGGGGTGTTTGTACCTCTGGAAGTTATTAGGGTGAAATGCTGGGGATTGGGAGACAATTATTAGAACTCCTACTGATATCTCTTTAGCTCGTCTTTTAAAAATTTCTACTAGGTGCATAATACTGTTTATAAAATATTAGTACAGCAGTCCATGTGCCTTATATAAACATATACATAAATATATGGATCATACCAAAATTCTCACTGGCAGTTTCGATAATCCCAACACTTGGAAAATGCTGGTTTTAGATCAGTACTATTCAAACTTGGATGTGCTCCAAAATCTGCAGGGGCATCTTGTTAAAATGTACATTTGTGAGCTGGGCGTAGTGGCACATGCTTGTAATCCCAGTACTTGGGAGGCTGAGACAGGAAGATCGCAGGTTCGCGGCCAGCCTCAGCTACTTAGTGAGGCCCTCTGCAATTTAGTGAGGCCCCGTTTCAAAATAAAGAATAAAAAAAATAGGGCTCGAGGTATAGCTCAGAAGTAGAATGCCCCTGGGTTCAATCCCCAGTACCGCAAAAGAAAAAAAAATGTACATTTGTATTTGTCAGATTTAGAGTTGGCTCTACATTTTATTTGTCCAACAAGCTCTTAAATGATACCCAGACCACTGGTTCAGAGGAGCAAGGGTTTAGGTTACTCTTGCTCTGGTCTCCATAGCACCAGGTGCTTGAGAGATCTGGTCTTAAGGACCTAGACTCCATATTCAAAGACATTCTTTGTATGAATAAGAAAGGAACAAATAAAAATTAAAAGATGGTGTTACAAGCACTTGGTATGATCAGTAACTTAAAGATATTTTATATTAAAAAGTCGTAGTGGCATCATGGTTTTTACTCATAATTAGAGGTTTTATTTGGGTCCGAGCCACTGATGTAAAATTTGATGCAGTTGAAAACAAACTTAGGTGAGATTGATAATCTTACTCTGCTGAACAGTTGTTAGAAAGCAAAGAAGGTAAAGTGAATTTTGTTTAAATATTTTTATTTTAATCTTTCTGTTATATTTCAGTAAGTCCTATATGTATTGTTATTAAAGCACTTTACCAATGTAGAAGAGATTTTTTTTGACTAGTGTCTCTGTTTTACACTTGCACAAGACAGTATTTTTCACATGGAGGATGGGGAGCCAATAGTGGATTTTTAACACAATTTAATGGGTAATCATCAGCATTTTAAAAAATAAGATGAACAACATATCAGAATGGTATTGCTTATACTACAGTATATTACACATGTGGTATAGCATCATGCAGTGCCGTATGAGGTAAGTATAATGTGGCAAATCATATTTTCTACAGATGCCCAAAATAATGTCTGCTATTGTACATAATCTTTTTTTTTTTGCGGTACCGGGGATTGAACCAGGGGCATTCTACCTCCAAGCTACACCCCCAGCCCTATTTTTTTTGCAAAGTAATCATGACATGTTGCCCCCTGAGTGGTGGGGTCTCTGTCTCCTCCCCACAAACCTGGGTGGAACTTTGCGACTGCTTCAACCAATAGAATATGGCTGCCTTCGTCAGTTTAAGCTGCTGTAACAATGTACCATAGACCGGTGGCTCATATGCAACCGGGCGCCCACAGTTCTGGAGGCTGGAAACCTGAGGTCAGGGCACCAGCATGGATGGGTTCTACTGAAGGCCCTCTTCTGGATTTCAGATTGCTACATCCTCATATGGTAGAGAGATAAAGAGAAGAGGGGAGAGACAATACTTTCAAAGATCACCTTTATAAGGACTCCAATCCTATTCAAGAGGATTCCACACTCACGACCTCATCACCTCCTAAAGACCCTACTTCCTAACACCATCACTGTGAGTTAAGATTTCAACTATTTTGGGGGGGGTACAAACATTCAGTTCACAACAGTGACAAAAGTGACATCAAGAAGTCAGATTCTAAAAATCCTTGTACTTCCACCTTCTCCTCTTAGGACTTTGCTCTTGAGACCGAACAGTCCCTAGAAGGGCCTGGCCCACAGCCCTGACTGGGCTCCCACTGATGGCCAACCCCAAACTGCCCGCATGTGGGTGAGGCACCGTGAGCATGGCTTCTCTAGCCCCTGCTGGGCTGCCTCGGCTAGCGCCACGTGGAACGGAGACCAGATGTTCCATCCTAGTGCCCTCGAGTCCTGCCTGAACTGCAGACTCACGAGCAATATTTGTTTTAAAGCAAAACAAACAATTTTTTTTTGGGGGGGTTGGGGTAGTTTATTAAGGATTGACAGAAACTAGAACATATCATTTAAACAATTCTCTTTCCAGATTGTGCGTGTGTGTACTTACAGTGTTGATGTAAAATGTAGTCTTTTCTTTTTTTGTGGTACTGGGGATTGAACCCAGGGGCATTCTACCTCCAAGCTACACCCCCAGCCCTATTTTTTTATTCTTTATTTTGAAACAGGGTCTCACTAAGTTGCGGAGAGCCTCACTAAGTAGCTGAGGCTGGCCGCGAACCCGAACCTTCCATTTTCAGCCTCCCAAGTACTGGGATTACAAGTGTGCGCCACCATGCCCAGTTTGTAGTTTTTCTTTCTTCCTTCCTTCCTTCCTTCCTTCCTTCCTTCCTTCCTTCCTTCCTTTCTTTCTCTCTCTCTCTCTCTCTCTTTCTCTCTCTCTCTCTCTCTCTCTCTCTCTCTCTCTCTTTCTTTCTTTCACTTGTGGGTCTCAGAGTTATGGGATTAGGAAGATAACACAGTGAAATCATCTCAGAAGCGCCCCCCCCATCCACAACAAACGAATGCTATCTTACCATTTGAAGACCACTGTTGTAAGAAAAACAGCTAAGCCTGTTCTTGAGGACACCACGTTGTCTTAGGTGACTCTGTGCCCTGGCTAGCTGCCACTTTTGTTCTGATTTGACACATACACTGGACTGTCGCAGTCCAGTGTGTGGATGTGCTGATCGGCAGACGTACAGATAGACGGATGTGCTATGGAGAAGTCTCCATGAAGAGCGCCCGTGCACCCAGTTAGCTGCCACTGGGTACTGGAGGCCTAGGCCTCCTATTTCAGCCTGCTGCAGGCTGGAATAAAGCTATGTCTCATTCACATTTAACACCTTGCTTCTTTTACGGAGGGACCAGATCGAACCTGCAACTTCCCAGCCTAGGTCAGTTGCATGACAGCCATCCTTGCTATAAAGTGGCAAAGAATTTGGCTGAGCCGTGTCTTGCCCAGGGGCTTTGTGGAAGGCAGAAGTAAGCGCTGAGCTGGGATGTCTGGCAGCAGACACATCTGAGCAGCAAAGCATTCGGGCTGCTGCGTGGCTTCTTTTAACCACATGTAGTAAAATTTGAGAAGGATGAAATGACTTCAAGATGGAATTTATAATTAAAAGGGAAACAGAATTTAGGAATTTAAAGAATTATCAGGTTGACCCTGTGGTAGGAAATGAAAGAGCCTTTTCTGGAGAGGAAACCGAGGGTGTGGCCAAGGGAGCATTTGGAAAGGAAATTAGTATGGACAGAAAGAAGCCAGGGCTGTTCATCAAGATGATGGGAGAATGGCCCTGAAGGCCCTTCAGAGGTTACAGATGCCACCCTTCCCATCGTAGGCGCAGAGCGACAAGGCCTGGGGTCAGGAAGCATGTCAAAAGAGAAGCCTCAGGCACCCTTGGCAGGGGCCTCCAGGCTCTGCTGCCTGATCCTGGCGCAGCACTCCTCAGCCGCACCAGCAGCGGTCAACAGGGCCCAGCTGTGGCTCCACGCTCTGCCCTGGAAGGTATGAGCTGTACACCTGGTGGTGCACATGGTGCTACTTCTGCAGGTGCACAGAATGCAAGAGCTGTAGGGCACAGCTTCCTTTACCTGGATTTCAAAGGATGCATTGGACAGCTTGGGGCCCATGCAGAAACCTGTCCCAGGAGCAGAGCCACCACACAGTCTCTGCTAGGGCAATGCCTGGTGGAGCTGTGGGGTGGCACTGCCCCCGAGGCACAGAGCTGTAGAGTTAGCAGCCTATGACAACTGTGGGCTTGAGACGCCAACCCAAGGCAGCTGCTGTGTGGGTTGGGTCCAGCAAAGCGATGAGGGTAGGGCTGTACGAGGACTGGGGTGAACCACTGCCCCTTTGTGCCTGGAAGGCGGGACACAGAGTCAAAGAAGAGTATTCTCAAGCCTTATGATCTAGAGTTTGGGGGCTGGCTGTGTAGCTCAGTGGTAGAGTGCTTGATTAGCATGCACGAAGCCCTGGGTTCCACACTGAAAAAAAAAAAAGATTTAGTGTTGTTTTTCTCTGTTGGCTATTAGACTTGCTTGGAGATCTGTTACTCCTTTCTTTTTTACCCTGTTTCTCCCTTCTGAAATAGAACTGTCTATCATATGCCTTAAACCACCATTGTATTTTGGAAGCAAGTAACTTTTTCAACTTCATAGCCTCACAGCTGGAGGGGAATTTGCCTCAGGATAAATTGTGCCTTGAATTTCATCCATATCTGAATGAGGTGAGACTCTGGACATTTGAATTGATGCTGGAACCAGTTAAGGCTTTGGGGGACTCTGGGGATGGAATGGGTATATTTTGTATGTGAGCAGAACCTGAGTTTTGGAGGGCCAGGGACAGAAGCAGTGGCTTGAATGTTTCCTCCTAAACTCATGTTGAAATTTAATTGCCTTTGGAACATATTAAGAGGTGGGACATTTAGGATGTGACTGGGCCATGAGGGCTCTGCTCTCGTGAATGGGATTGCAGCTGTTTAAAGGGCAAGTGTGGCCGGCCCTGTTTGTCTTCTCTTGTCCTTCTGCCTTCTGGTATGAGATGATGCAGGACAAAGTCCTCTCCAGATCCCAGCCTCTCGATCTTGGACTGCCCAGCCTCCGGAACTGTGAGCCAATACATTTCCATGAATTAGAAATTACCCAAGCTCAGGTGTTCTTTTGTAGCAGCACAAAACAGACAAGACAAAAACGCTCCACTTGATGGGATGTGTTGACCTTTAGCTGCTCTTGTATCACTTCTGGCGACCCGGTTCTCAGCTCTGAATGGCTGCTCACTGGCCTCTCCCATCCCTCTCCATCCTCAAGCATCTGCTCCTGAGTCAGTCTCCATGCTTCTGGCCCTACCACTCCACCAAACTGTGCGCACAGAATTAATCTGTGATCTCAGTTGCCAAATCTAATGACTTGTTCTCAGTTCTCAAAATCGGATATGGACTGAATGTATGTATCCCCCCACAAATTCATATGTTGCAGCCTGGACCCCCAGTGTGGCTGTGTTTGAAGATGGAGTTTTTATGGAGGTAATGAAGGTGAAATGAGGTCATTAGGGTGGGACCCTGATCTATTGGGATTACTGTCCTTATTAGAAGACACACCAGAGAGCTTTCTCTTTCTCTGTACGCATGTCCACACCAAGGAAAGGCCATGTGAAGGCACGGCAAGGAAGCGAGCCTTCACAGGAAGCCAAACCCCGCTGGAACCTTGGTCTTAGACTTCCAGGTCTCCAGAAATGTATGAAAATAAATCTCTGTATACCAGTCTGTGGTATTCTGTTATGGCTGCCCAAATGGACTAACACAAACTCCTTGAATTCCTTCAACACCTGGGAGCTTTGCTTGGGATTGTATTTAATTAGAATGGTGAGAATAAAGAGTTTAATCTCCCAGAGTCTCTGACCTTTGTTGTAAGATGGAAATGAGATCTGTTTCAAAGTGTTTTATCAGAAATCACTAGGAAATGTGGGAGAGGACTTGATTTTTTAGTGCCTCAATGACAGGAGGATACAAATGGCATTTAATACTTATGTGTAATCAAATGGTAATGCTTGGGTTTGTCCAAAATAGCATAATATTCCTTTGCTCAAAATGCCAGTTGAATTCAACTGAGGAAACGGTAGCAAAAGTTATAAAGTATCTGTCTGGCAGATAACAGATGCTGATATTCATTTTCCTGATACTATCCATAGTTTAAGGAATAGGTTTTTTTTAACCTATTTCTAAGGTACTTTATAAATGACTTAAATTCTTATTTTTTATCATTTGTGTCATGATATCTCCCTCTCAGTAGATCTTTTCTCTTAGGAAAAAGAAGATTATAAGCTCTATAGCACCTGCTACAGTGCTCTAGACAAAGTAGATACTAATAAATGTTTGTGGAGTGCTATTTGAATGTCTCCTCCAGAACTCATGGTAAAATTCTATTGCCACTGTAATGGTATTAAGAGGTAGGGCCTTTAAGAGGTGTTTAGGCTGGGGGTGGGGGTGCACGCCTGTAATTCCAGTACTTGGGAGGCTGAGACAGGAGGATTGAAGGTTTGAGGCCAGCCTCAGCCACTTAGGCCCTCAGCAACTTAACCAGACCATTTTTCAAAGTAAAAAACAAAAGGGGCTAGAATTATAGCTTGGAGGTAGAATGCCCTTAGGTTCAATCCCCAGTACTACCCTCCACTCCCCAAAAAATAAAAAAGGTGTGTAGGTCATGAGGGCAGAGCCCTCACGATGGATGAAGGTCATTGGCATGATGGTGGAAGGTCCGGAAAGCCGGTCCGGCGTCCTTGTCTTCCTCTCGCTTCCTCCCGCTCTCACTCACCATGTGGTGCCTCCATGCTAGGACACCATACCCAGGTTCTAACCAGGTGCCAGTACCCGACACTGGACTTCCCAGCCTCTAGAGCTTTTAGAAACACCTTTCTTTTCTTTATACTTTATAAACATGAGCTTATGAAATTGAAAAGTTACATGCTTCCAAGATACAATGGTGGTTTAGGCATAGGATGGACATTTCCATTTCAGAAGGGAGAAATAGGAAACAAAGAAAGGAGCGGTCCCCAAGCAAGTCTAACATCCAACAGAGAAAACAACATTATACAGTTGTTAATAAAGAAAAGTTGTTCTTTAGACTTTATAGATTATGCAGTCTGTAGTATTCTGTTACAGCAGCAGAGAATAGACAAACATGAATAGACAAACAAATATGCCTAACATGATGGTTAAACTGATATGCTATAAAGTGGGAATTAGGAAAAATTTATGTTCATATGTGAATTAGGTTTCTTTTTCTGATAAAAATTTTATATTGGAATCCTGTAATTCACCACTAATTGCATAAATGATTACCTATTCTCGGATCTCTGCATGGATGTATGTTGGTAGATACCATCTTATTTAAACATGAATTGGCAGAACATCAATCAGGTAGAGGCAGTGAACACACTCACCAGTCCGGCCTTTGGAACTTTCTAAGATTAGACTATATATTAAGTGTGTATATATACACAGGCATATTAATAATACAACTGGGGAGGCAACAATAACATTTTGGAAGACAGAAAGCAGGTGGATGAGTGGCCACTCAGCAGACCTGAGAAAGCTGCACCCCAGCTGGGAGGGCACCAATTTGTAGTGAGTGGCTGGTCCTTGAAAGGCTTCGGGATTGGCAGTGGGGGGAGGCTGAGGCCAACACGGGGAGGGCTGAACTGTGTTGAGGAGGTAGCTGGCACTTCTGCCTCCCTTACTCTAAGGACCTGGGTGACTGATTATACCTCCTCCCCTTTGGCAGAAGTCCAGAAACTTTCCTTGTGATGAGGGTTAAGGCTCTACACTGGGGGATATGCCACGCAGTCCTGGAGGTGGGTTGTGAGGTAAAGGTAGGAGGATTAAGTAAACATGCACACAGAGGGTGTGGTTCATAGAAATATGGGAGTAAAACAAGAAAAATGGGAGACGTGTTGCTCTGTTTTGAATGTCTCCTCTCAGGTTGAAATTTAATTACCATTGGAAAGGTATTAAGAGGTGGAACCTTTAAGAGGTGACTAGGTCATGAGAAACTCATCAATGTCCTTATTGTGGGAGTGGGTTAGTTATCAGAAGAATGGATTTGTTATGAAAGCGAGTTTGGCCTGATTTTCCTCTGTCTCACAAGGGCTTACTTGTCCTGCCATGTTATGATGCAGCCTGGAGCCCTCACCAGATGCTGGTGCGTGCTGCTGAACTCCAGCTTCCAGAACCCCAAGCCAAATAAACTTCTACTGTTTACACATCACCCACTCTGTGGTATTGTACCCTTCAGAAAATGGATGAAAACATGTGAGTTCCAGAAACAAGAACTCCACACCGGAAGAAGTGACAGATGATGCCAAGGGTAGAACCAATGGTGCACCTGATGGGAAGCTGCTAGAGCCGCTGAATATCTTGGGAGACTAGACAACGGGCAAAAATTTCAATACTGAACAAAAGGTAAGTACATTTTAAAAAACAAGTGCAACTGGGCGCAGTGGCGTATGCCCCTAGCCCCAGCGACTTAAAGTCTCTGAGGATGGCTTGAACCCAGGAATTGAGACCAGACTGGGCAACCTAGTGAGACCTGTCACAAAACAAAACAAAACAAACATGCACTAGAAAAACAGACAAAAACAAAGTAAAAAGAAAATGATTAACTGCAGGCATATGTTAAATTGTGTTGGAAAGATGCACATGTACACACACACACACACACACACACACACACACGTTTAGGATATGCCCCATTTCTGGATATCATCTACAGTCATTAAGATGTGAATAATGTGAATTGAATATTTCTTTAATAAAAATTGAGATATAACCATGTTGTGTGGTTGGGAATCAATTGAGCATGCTGTGGATGGAGAGAGTAGGTAGCTAAGTCCTTCTCTTCCAGAGGGGACTTCTCTTCTAGACAATACAAATTTGATATTTAGGTAATAGAGTTAAGTGCTAGGCACCTAGTTGAAAGTGGTATCTTTGGGCAGCAGGGGAGCTGGTCACTTCTCTTTTCCTTAATAAACTTGTAAAACTTGTAGACTCTTTATACTCTAGTATGTAGAGTATATAACTATACTCTAGTATATACTAATATATACTCTAGTATTTAACTCTGGTGAAATTTTAAAAAATGATTTTGAACTGTAATAATACAGATAGCATGAAAAAGAAATGCTTTATCAAAATAGAATCTATGTGGTTTTGGTAAACAACTTCCAGCATGCCCATTTTCCTTTCTGATAAACGGAGAGACTTGGACTAGGTAATTTCTCATGTCCCCTGACCTCCACCTGTCTATGTTTCTTGTATTTCTTTGTACATGTGCTTGTACTTTTGAACACAAACACCCAGAATTCTGACAACTGAGAGAATTCTCTAATTTGTTTGACGGATAAAAGTTGATAGGTATTCAAGACATAATCCGGTGCCACCAGATAAAGGATAAGGCAACCCGGCCATCTCTGATTGCTGGTGGAACTCCTGAAGCTGCGTTTCTGTTGTCCCTGTCTGCATGAGAGGAGATGCAGGAAGACAGCAAAGTTCCCTGCTGCTTAGACTCTGGCCTGTGACAGGAGGTGGTGCTGACCTCAAAGTTAATATTTATCCATCTCCGTGAATTAAGCTCTGCATGAGAACTTGGGACAAAGAAAAGAAAGTACTATAAACGCTGGTGGAAGTTTGCAGTAAAGTCATTGTTAATCTTGGTAGCATGAGCCACGTCACATGTAGTACAAGTCTCTAGGGCACGCTAAGGAAGAGCACGAAGTGTCCTTAATCACACCAATACTAGAACGGAGGTGGGGTGGGGCGAGGCAGGAGCTCTGAATTAGAGAAAATGAGCGTGCCTGGTTCAAACCTTACTACCTTTGCCACTTTGGGTACATCACTTAATCTCTCTATGCTCACTGCTCTCATTTATAAATTGAAGATAATATTACCTATTCCATATGGCTATGATAATTACATGTGTTAATGCCAGCAGCGCACTGGAAACAGAGCTTTGATATATCATCTCTAAAGATAGATGCAAAAAACATAATTTGATTCACAGGGCCCTTGGATTGATTCATGACACTCTTTTCTTTTCTTTTCTTTTCTTTTCTTTTCTTTTCTTTTCTTTTTTCTTTTCTTTTCTTTTCTTTTCTTTTCTTTTCTTAAGTTATGTAACTTGGTGCTAAGAATGATATGGCAAATAAGAGGAGAGAATTTCCCATGACAAATTCAGTCCAGTCAATCTGAAAAGGTCAAAGAACATATTGTGCATTGACTGTCATAATCCTGCTTGGTACAATCTCAGGTTACCTTCATTTGTACTAACGTTTTGGGTCTGACACTAATGCTTTCCTTTGCTTGCCAAATTTCTTTGGCACTTGGATGTGCTGGAAGACCGTGCTAGCGCCAAATCAAGAAGGCCAGTGGTTGGTTTGGGGACACACTTTCATTCATTTTTGTTATCCCAGGTCCTCAACAATATCTAGCTCACAAAGAAGGTGCTCAAGAAGTGTGTGTTGAATTAAGAATGGAAACATGCATTGGCGAGCCACTTACATAAATTACGTGAGCATACCTCACAGTCACCCATAATTATCTCATCCAAGAATGTGGCATTATTTTGTTCATTTGTTTTTCTATTTATACTAACACATTTATAGTTAAACCACTACTTTAAGTGTTACCGTATAATATGTATAATTTACATTGAAAAAATTAACGAAGACTGGAGGAGTATGGTATTTATAAGTAGTGAGCTTTATTTTTACTTTTTTGGGGAGGGGCACTAGGGATTGAACCCAGGGCATTCTACCTCTGAGATATACCCCAGCCCTTTTCATTTAAAATATTTTCATTTTTTTGAAACAGGGTCTCACTAGGTTGCTGAGGATCTCACTAAGTTGCTGAGGCTGGTCTCAAACTTGAGATGATCCTCCTGTCTCAGCCTCCCAAGTACTGAAGTAGTGATCTATTTTTTTTACCTAACCCCCCAAAGATATAACAATGATATAAAATATACATTTCTCCCCTGCACCCAAAATGAGATCACAGAAAATAGTATTTATAAGAATTTAGGGTAGGAAGCCAGGCGCAGTGGCACACACCTCTAATCCCAGTACTCATGCATGTGAGGCAAGCACTCCTCTGAGTCACATCTCTAGCCCCAACATAGAGAATTGGCTTTTATTTTATTCTGGTAAGAACACTTAACCATGAGATCTACCCTCAACAAATTTTACATGTATAACACAGTACTGTTAACCCTAGGTACAATGTTGTATAGGAGATCTCTAGAATTTTCTCACCTTGCATAACTAAAACTTTATATCTGTTGAACAGCAACTTCCCATGTTCCCCTCCCCTTGTCCCCACCATTCTGCTTTCTGTGTCTCTGAGTTTGACTATTTTAGATCGCACGTAAGTGGAACCATACGATGTCTGTCTTTCTGTGCCTGGCTTATTTCACTTAGCATAATGTCTTCCCAGTTCATCTGTGTTGTCACAAATGACAGGATTTTCTTCTTTTTTAATGCTAAATACTATTCCACTGTATGTATATACCATAATTTTAAAACTCATCCCTTCCTCGATTAACATTGAGGTTGTTCCCATATCTTGACTGTTGTGAGTAGTGCTACAATAAACACGAGTGAAGGTATCTCTGCCAGATCCTGACTTCAGTTCTTTTGGATACACACCTCAAAGTGGGACTGGCAGATCATATCATTGCTTTATTTTGATTTTTTGAGAAATCTCCATACTATTTATGGTAGTTATTAGATTGCTGCTAGATCTTGTTCTTTAATGCATCAATAAAGAAGCAAGATATATTACTGCATCACAATTTTAAAAAGTGACAACTATTTCCTTTGTAGCTATTTCCTATGTATTTTATTTTATGGATTTAAAAATATGTTTCTGATAGAGGAGTCTGTAGGCTTCCTCAGACTGGTAAAGCAAGTTTACAGCACAGAACATGCTCAGAAGCCTATTCCAGAACATTCTTGGAAGCCTGTTCTAACATTTTCTAACATGCCTGTAAAAAGCATAATTCCTAAACTTTGACATTTTAGCATGGCTAATTCTTTCTTGGACTGGGGTCTGTCTTGTGCATTGTAGGATACTCAGCAGCTCTGACCTGTTATCTTTCAGTAGTACTCTTCCTGACTGTGGCAAACAAAAATATTTCCTGACATTGCCATTGCCAGATGTCACCTGGGGAAATACTGACCCTGGTTGAGAACCAGTACTATAAAGTAGTAAAGTAGTGCTAAGAATACACACACACACACACATACACACACACTCTGGACTTATAGGATTTGGGTGTTAGCACTCCACGAAAACCTGAGCCCAGCAAGCCTGGATAAGAAAGATGTGGAGCAACCCTATGATCTAGCAACTTGATTCCTAGTTAATTACCCCAGAAATGAAAATGCATCTGTACATAAAGACTTGTGCAGTAGTGCTGATAGAAGCTTTATTCATAATAGCACCAAACTGGAAAAAATCCAAATGTCCATCGACAGCATATATGTGTTATAGTCACATGATGAAATATTACTGAACAATTAAAAAGAATGCACCACCGATACATGCAACAATGTGGATGAAACTCAAAAACATGTTGTGTAGAAGAAGGCTTACACAAAAGTGAACACACCTACTGCGTGATTCATTTACATGATGTTTTCAATAGGACAGATCAATGTATCAAGACTTAAAAATTCAGAAGAGTGCCTGACTCCGTGGGGCCAGGGACAGAGACTGACTGGGAAGGGCGGGGGGATTTTCCTGGGGTGATGATAAAGTTCTCTATGTATCTTGATGGCGATTTGGGTTACACAGTTGTATGTCACTGTCAAAACTCACCAACTGGTATATGTACATTTGTGCATATCACTGTAGGTAAATTATACCCCAGGAGGAGGGAGAAGAGGGAAGAGAAGGAGAAGTAGAAACAGGAGAAGGAAAAAACAGGACAACCACAAATAAAAATTGAACTCATAGTTAATGCGATGCACATTGAAGTGTTTGGGTGAGAAATGAACCAATGCCTGCAACACAGTCTGAAATGCAGCTTTTTAAAGAAAAGATGGGTCGGCAGATAGAGGGCAGGGTAGATGGATGGATATGTGACCAAGGAAACACGCAAAATGCTAATGGTAGAGTCTGGGTGGGGGGTGTGGTTCACGCATGATATTTTCAACTTTTCTGTAGCTTGAAATGTTCATATTGGAAAAAAGGTGAGTGTGTGGGGGGTTAATCTCTTTTTGACTTTTTGGGCAAAGAAAGCTCTACTTCAAAACACGCAAAGCATTCCAGATGGGTCTTGCCCTTTTTTTTTAACAGGATGGTGAAAGTGAGACATGTTACCTGCATCTGAGTAGTAACACCGCCATTGCGCCCCTGTGGCCTCGCGTCTGGAACACCAGGGCTGAGCAGGCACTGCACTGATCAGCCCACACAGGTGTGCTCGTGTGGAGGGAGCCAGAGTGTCACTGTGATTTAACAGAAGGCTCCGAGCTGAGTTACAGCTTCAGAACCTCCGGACAGCCAGGAACCAGAACCAACAGTGTCCAGGAAGAAGACGAGGTCTTTGATGGCATTTTTTAGTAGAAGGTATCAATCAAATATGTTATGAAGGTACGAGGCCAGTGTGTGTATGTGTGTGTGTGTGTGTGTATGTGTGTGTGTGTGTTAGGGGTGATGAGCTGAAATCAGGGAAGAAAAACATTTTAGAAATAGGATACACACTATCATTCACAAAAAGGAACAGTAACTGTAGTCCATTTTCACTATAGAGAGAAAACTTGTTCCTTTTCCCTTTTCTCTCTTTCTTCAGCTCATGTGTGGTGCAAAATGATACTGTCACCTGGCACAGGGAGGGTGACAAAGCTGCCCAGTTTGGCTCCTCTGGCTCTTTTGTGGCTTTCCTTTCTCAATAAACCTTTGGAAGGTGAGGTGTTTGGAAGGCGGTGCTGCTCCTTGATTGGCCTGGGTGTTTCTTGCTCAGCGGAATGATTAAACGTCTCTGAATGTCAATAAATAAGTGGTTTCAGTGAAGCTTTTTGGAATAGGTTTCCCTGAAGGCTGCTTGGTGGCGTGCCTGGGATTGGTTTGGTTTTGTGTGAAACTAGTGAATAAACAATGTAATTACCAGGCTGGGTGCAGAGAGCAGGGAAAATACATCTTCACTGAAAAGCAGGGGTCAGGGTCTTTCAGTGTCAATTTACATGGATTAAATGACGTGCTAAAGCGGCAGAAACTGGATTTGAACTAAAGAGACCTCAGGATGCCAGGCACAGTGGTACACACTGTAATTACAGGACTTGGAAGGCTGAGACAGGAGGATGGAAGGTTCAAGGCCAGCTTCAGCAACTTAGTGAGACCCTGTTTCAAAATAAAGATAAAATTAAAAAAAATGGCTGGGATGTAGCTCAGAGATAGAACACCCCTGGGTTCTTCAATTCCCCAGTATACCCCCCCAACACACACACACACACACAAAAAAAAAAAAGAAAAAGAAGAAGAAGAGAAAGAAAGATCTCAGGAAAGATGGTGGTGGCAGCACTAGAAAGAATATGAGTTCTGAGCTGGGCATGGTGTTGCACACTTGTAATTCCTGTACTTATGAAGCTGAGAGAGGAGGATCACAGGTTCAAGGCCAGCTTCAACAACTTAGTGGAGACTCTCAGCAATCTAGCAAGACCCTGTTTAAAAAAAAAAGAAATGATTTCCGTAAATATCTACTGCTGTCTCTCTCAGTGTCTGTGGGAGATAGGTTCCAGGAACCCCTACAAATAGGAAATCTGCTCAAGACCCTTATATAAAATGGTGTAGAATTTGTATATAACCTACACAATCCTCCTGTATACTTTAAATCATTTCCAGACTACTCATAATAGCCAATACAATGCAAGCACTATGTAAATAGTTGCTGTGCTACATCGTCTAGGGAATCATGACAAGGAAAAGAAGTCTATACATGTTCAATACACATACTTTTCTTTTTTGGTTCTTTTAGTCCACAGTTGGTTGACTTCATGGGTGTGAAACTCATGGATACGGAGGGCTGTTGCACTAGGGAAAAAGGCAGTAAGCCTGCTTTCAATGAGGATTTAGCAGTCTCCCATTAACTTGGTTCTGTGTTGTGGATAGCGTCATAGCTCAAACCTAACTCATGCAGTGGTGCCTAACTACTGGCTATTTGCAGGGGAGCCTAGCAGAACTAGACCAGCTATACTGACCCCGTGCTGAACAAGTGCAGGGAAATCTCTTCAGTTCCTTTTGTTTCCATGGGTCCCTGTGCTTTTCTTAGGACAGGATTGTGGTTTCTTGTACTGCCAGATCCAATGACCTCTTCTTGGGAAGTAGCTCTTCTGATGTGCAAACTAAGTATCTTTTGTCTGTCATGTTTGAATAAGATGATGAACATATTTTATAAAATAACTCAATTGATAGCATCCAAGTTCCAAAAAGCAGAAGACAGACTCTCAGACTTAATAGAATTCAGGGGGAAACAAACAAACAAACAAACAAACAAACCTCCTGACTCCTTCCTTAAAATAAATTGTATCTAATCAGCAAGTCAGTAGGCAGTTTTCATTGGCTTGTGACTCATTTGGGACATAATTCTACTAAAAATGAAGTAATGACATTTAAAAGCTTGACTGAAACTAGAAACATACAGTACTTGAGGTTAATTGTTGGGCTGGTGGAGGATATAGAATATAAAATAACATGTCAGATGTCGGGTGGGTTTTATGAGTTGTTAATATGATGCATCCATACTGTTTTGATGACCTGCCTGCCTGTCTTACTCTGTTTGTGCTGTGATAACAGAATTCCATAAATTGAATTGCTTACATAACAGAAATTGATTTCTCACAGTGATGGAGGCTGGGCAGTCCTAGATGGAAGTGCCAGCAGATTTGGTGTCTGGCGAGGGACCTTCTCTAGTTCTCACGGGTGTCTTCACCTGGTGGAAGGGATTAGCTAGATCTTTGGTGCCTTTTTTTTTTTTTTTTTTGCGGTACCAGGGATTGAACCCAGGGACGTTCTACCTCCGCGCTACGCCCCCGGCCCTATTTTTTATACTTTATTTTGAAACCGGGTCTCACGAAGTTGCGGAGGGCCTCACTAAGTAGAGACAGAGAGAGAGAGAGAGAGAGAGAGAGAGAGAGAGAGAGAGCTGAGGCTGGCCAAGAACCCGGATCCTCCAGTCTCCACCTCCCAAAGTACTGGGATTACAAGCGTGCGCCACCACGTCCGGCTTTTTTTTTTTTTAATATGGACACTGATCACATTCACGAGGGCTCCATCCAATGACCTAATTATCTTCCAGAGTCTCCATCTCCTAATACCATCACCCTGGGGGTTAGGATTTCAACATAGGAATCTAGGGGAGACGCAAACATTTAGACCATAGCGTTATTTTACCAGTCAGATGGTATTGGGGTGTTGATGGTCTTACTTTTACATGAGTGGGATGTTGTTTTTGTTTTTAAAGATAGAATGATCTATCAATGTAATCTTCTCAGCCATTCTACCAGGATAAGAAACCAAGAAAAGTGGAATGACTTGCTTTCTGAGCAGAGTGCAGTAAGAATTCACACTTAGTCCCCATGCAGCTCCCAAAATGCTCACCCTGCACCTAACATGTAAGAGGTCTGGCTGCATGGACGCTGTACAGTGAGAGGAGCAGACTGGTGTGCACCTGGGTGCTGTGTGGGTGTCACCTGGTTAGAAGAAAAATCCAGAAGTCGTCGTCGTCGTCGTCGTCGTCCTCCTCCTCCTCCTCCTCCTCTTCCTCTTCCTCCTCCTCCTCCTCCTCCTCTTCTTCTTCTTCTTCTCCTTCTCCTTCTCCTTCTTCTTCTTGTCTTTCCTTCTCTCCTCCTCCCCCACCCTCCTCCTTCTTTTCTCTCTCTCTCCCCTCCCCTCCACATAGACCAATACCCCTGGGGATTGAACTCAGGGGTATTCTACTTATGGGCTACGCTACATCTCCAGCTCTTTTTATTTTTCTCTTTTGAATTTTGAAATTTCTTCAAGCTTATCTTGAACCATCTTCCTCTTTGGGCTCCAACTTCACAGGTCTCGCTAAGTTGCTGAGGCTGGCCTCAAACCTGTGATCCTCCTCCCTCAACCTTCCAAGTATTGGGATTACAGCATGCGCCACCATGCTGGGATAGATAGCCATCTTGGATATCTGGGTATGGGGCTATTATGGAATGCTGATGTTTCCTTTTTTCTTATCCTTGTTGGTATTTATAGGTTTACTAATAAGAAATCGGAGTAAGTAACAGGAATCTTACTACAGCATGTATTGGGACTCACCATGAGGGTGCTAAGGACAGGGACATTTTAGGGTGACTCCTCATGACACAGGACCACCAGACCTTGCATGTAGTGTAGGGTGTGTGAATGGTCAATGGTGGCACTGATTCTAGACAAGAACCTCATGCCTCTGGGGTTGTTGTGGGCTGAATTCTGTCCCCTCAAAATTCGTAACTCGAAGCCTCAGTGCTATGGTTTGTACCCTCTGAAATTCATGTTGGAGTTTCATCCCCATTATGAAGTATTGAGTGGGTAAACATTTAATCCAACTATGGTGTTTAGAGGTGGGGCCTTTGGGAAATGATTGGGATTAAAGTCATTAAGGTAGAGTCCTGGATTGAATACTGGTGGCTTTATAAGAAGAGGGAGAGAGATCAGGGGACACACACACATACACACACACACACACACACACACACACACACACACACACACTCCCTGTCTCTCATCATGTGCTGCTGTGTGGTGTCTTGGGCTTCTAGTAAGAAGACATCACCAAACATGGCCCCTGGACCTTGGAATATTAACCAAAATAAGTTTATTTTCCTTATAATTTACCAAGTATCCATTGCTATTTTGTTATTAAAATAGAGAATAACAGAGAATGGTCTAATACACTCAGATTGTGACTGGATTCACAGGGGTAACAAAGGTAAAATGAGGCCATTAGGGCAGGTATCGGTCCAATCTGATATCCTTAGAAGAGGGGATCAGAGCACAAACGGCCCATAGACCAAGGGAGGACAAGGCTCCACAAGCCAAGGAGCAAGGCCTCCAGAGGAACCAATCTGCTGACGCCTTCGTCTTGGACTTCTAGCCTCTAAAACTGTGAGAAAATACATTTCTGTTGCTTAAACTTTTGGTATTCTGTTACAGCAGCCCTTGAAGACTAACACAAAGGTTTAGAAAATGTGAAGGATGTTTGGAATTGTTCAAAATAAAGGAGCCAAATGTATGCTAACTCAGAGTTGTCTGATGTATGTTTCCATGGAGCTATTAACTGTTACCAGAAAAAAAAGGATTCTGGGTTTATATAAACTTGGGGAATGCTGGATTAGACAGTGAGCCATTTCTTTGCTGTAGGACTTCTCAGAGCTTTTAATGGGCTGATGTACATATTACTAGTATGACTCATACAATCTGGTATCGACCTTGATGCCTCCTTTCTCTTTTATTTCCAATCCAACGCCAACTCCTGGTGACTGTCTCTCCACATATTTTTTGAGTTAGTTCCCTTCTATCTGAACTCCACTGAAATCTAGACTATACCAACATTGCCTGACATTTTAATTTTCTAAATATGCCTTGAACTAGTTTACTTATCTTTACTGATCTGCCATAAAATCCTGAACCACATTACCTGTCTCCTGCTTTGTCCACTGTGAAGCCTTTCTGGTGGGTCTTCCCACACCCAGTGGGTGCTGTCCACCACACAGATGGGGTAATTTTTTTTCAAGTACAGGTCTGATTATATCAGCTCCCTGTTTTTAAAAAATATATATATTTTAGTAGCTTCTTATTGTCACTAAGATGAGAAGACAAAATTCCTACCATGTCTTCCAGCTTATCTTGAACCATCTTCCTCTTTGGGCTCCAGCCTCATGGGTTTTCTTTCACTCCCAAATTGGTCCTGTCTACCACTGGGTCTTTGCTCATGCTATGCCGTCCCCCTGGTTAATGCTCACTGGTTTGCTTCCTCAGAGAAGTCTCCCTTTAGTTCTCTTTTTGGGGTCACATTCTTTAATTATTGATTCACATTACATTTGTCATTATTGAAAGTTTATACTGGTGTGACTTTTTGGTTAAGTCCTGAATCTGACTCTTCTGGATAAAAAAACTCCCTAGTCTGTAGAACATCTTTTTTTTTTTTTGCGGTACCGGGGATTGAACACAGGGGCGTTCTACCTCCGCGCTACACCCCCGGCCCTATTTTTTCTACTTTATTTTGAAACTGGGTCTCACGAAGTTGCGGAGGGCCTCACTGAGTAGAGAGAGAGAGAGAGAGAGAGAGAGAGCGAGCGAGCTGGGGCTGGCCGCGAACCCGGATCCTCCGGTCTCCGCCTCCCAAAGTACTGGGATTACAAGCGTGCGCCACCACACCCGGCTTGTAGAACATCTTTTTGAAATCATTAATCCACTAATTTATTGATTAAGGTTTAAGAGGACATGACTGAAATCCAATGTGAAGAATTTTTACAAAGTAAGAAAGTGAACAGGATTATAGGAGAAAAGTTTGAGGCCCTTGGACACACACAGCTATTTGCTATAATTTAGCACCTTTTGAAGTAAGTAACCCATCTGTGAAGTTAAATATGGAAAGGACATGATATTGGGTCTAAGTATACTTTGGTGTTTAACTCTTTTTTTTCAAACTTTTGATTGTGAAAAATTACTAACCTACAGATGACTTGTAAGACCAGCACAATGAACATCCACATGCTTTTAATCTGCCTGTCTAATTTTTTTTTTTTGCAGTACCAGGGATTGAACCCTGGGGCGTTCTACCTCCGAGCTACACCCCCTACCCTATTTTTTTATACTTTATTTTGAAACCGAGTCTCACAAAGTTGCAGAGGGCCTCACTAAGTAGCTGAGGCTGGCCATGAACCCGGATCCTCCGGTCTCCGCCTCCCAAGTACTGGGATTACAAGCGTGCACCACCACGCCCGGCTCTGTCTAGTGTTTTGACTGTGCTCTGAAAAAGCTGCTCTGTAGGTCTTACTTCTCCACTTCACTGTGGATCATGTCATTCTCATCGCACCTTCAGAAAGAAATAAGACTAAACAATCGGATCACCATCGCCCGGGCTTTAGGAAGAAAGGCTAGCCATGCCTGCTGCAAATCATGAAGATATATTTACAGGTCAACCTTAAATAAGGTATTGTGGGGATAAAAGTACATTTATAGGACATAGTTTAAAAAAATGTATAGCCACCTGAGAAAATGAGACACCTTTTCATGAAGGAATAACCACTGATAAAAATAAGTGGTACCTTTGGGTGGGGAAGCAGAAAGTGCTGATGGAGTGAAGAGGATGAGATTGCTGCTAGCCATGCTTTCCCTCCCTCCCTCCCTCCCTCCCTCCCCCTCTCCCTCCCTTCCTTCCTTCCCTTTTTTTTTTTTGTGGTACTGAGGATGGAACCCAGGGCACTCTATAACTGTGCTATATCCCCAGACCTAACTATTTTTTATTTTGAAACAAGGTCTCACTAGGTTGCCCAGGCTGACCTCAAACTTGCGATCCTTCTGCCTCTGCCTCCCGAGAGGCTGGGATTGCAGATGTGAGCCACTGTGCCTGGCTCTAGTCATGTTTCTTTATAGCAGTGCATTCCCTATGGGAAACGTCACCTCTTGTTATCAAGTAATTTCCTTGACACCAAAAAACCAGCTCAGGAAAACAGTTTTATAAGGCAAATTATAAATGAGCATTTCCAGTTTGAACAAACAGAAGTGTAAAGAGTCTGATAAGCATATCTAAGTTATATTTACAACTATTTTAGTTCCTTACTGGAACCATAATCCAAAACTAGGGGAAGTATTTGTTCCTTGAAGGACCAATCCCAGTTTGGTAGACTTAAGCCAAATAATGAATCCATTTTTTCCTAACAAAGAATAGGCCACTATATTCACCTGACCTATCAGATGAGACCTACTGGGAGCCTGCCTTGGGTGAGCACGATTCTCAGCAAACCAGCTCCAGGCCTGGGGATCTGGCCAGCGTTTCCTTCAGAACCCATTATTTTCAGAGAGACACATCTAGGCTGGAGAAATAGGAGCTAGGCAAATAACGACTGAGATTACAGTCTGGTACTAATGTTAATAATATGGGAAGAAAAAAATGTAACTGATGGGACAGGGTGGGGAGGGCACTAAAGGAGGTGCAAAGAAAGCTTGTGTGGGGGTGTTTTTAAAATAATAAGTGTTACTACATTTGGACACTATCCAACCCATATAAGACTGGAAATTGCCTTTCAAAAGCTCAGCTCTTCAGGTCCACGGGATCATTTTAATGGAGGTGGTTCTGCAAAGAGGCGGTTCAGATGTGTACCTGGTGTGAGAACTTGCTCCTCTAAGACCTTAGTTCTAAATCAGATTTTCCAACCTGGAGAGGAGCCAGGGGCGGATATTGCTCTCAGGTCACAGGATTCCTTGTGTTCTTTAATTTATGCTTTGAATGCATACTTTTCTGAGTTTTTCCCAATGTGTATATATTAAATTTAACAATCAGGAAAAAAACCAATAAAACTATTAAATAAAGGTCAGAGTTGAAGTTCCTCATTTTTACACATGGGAAAACTGCGGCTTTAGAGGAGGAAGATTCTCAAACAAAAGCGACGGGAGGTGAAAGCCTGGGGTTCTGGGACACCTCAGAGTTGGGGGGATAAGCAGACTCCAGTGACCTTTCGACTGAAAACAGTTAAGCTTAGAAACCTCCTGAGGATGCCTAGAAGTCTGCCATATCACTGTTATTTTTTAATGACTGTATTGGGATATAATTCATATACCTTATAATACACCCATTTAAAGTGTACAATTCCATGGTTTTGGTACATTCAGAGTTGTGCAGTCATCACCACAATCAATTTTAGAATGTTTTCATCATGATCCAAAGAATTCCCATAGCCATCAACTCCCAATTCCTCTGTTCTTTCCAGCCCTAGACACTCACCAGTTTACTTTGATTTCTATATTTTTCCATTCTGGACCTTTCATCTAAATGGAATTGTACAATATGGCTTTTGTGTCTGGGTTCTTTCATTTAGCATGATGTTTCCAAGGCTCACCCATGTTGTAGCATGTATCACTACTCTATTCCTTTTTATGACCAATTAATGGTCAACTGTAATGTGTGTGTCACATCTTATTCATCTAGGCATCAGTCAGTGGACATTTGGTTTGTTTCTACTTTTTGGCTATTATGAATAATGCTGCTATGAACATTTGTGTATAAGTTTTGGTATGGACATGCAAAACTTACTTAAATCTTTTTCTTGGGTATACACCTAAGAGTAGAATTGATGTATAATATAGTAATTCTATATTTAGCCCTTTCTTTTTTTGCCGTACCGGGGATTGAACCCAGGGGCATTCTACCTCCAAGCTACACCCCTGGTCCTATTTTTATCCTTTATTTTGAAACCGGGTCTCACGAAGTTGTGGAGGGCCTCACTAATTTGCTGAGGCTGGCCGCGAACCCGGATCCTCCGGTCTCAGCCTCCCAAGTACTGGGATTACAAGCGTGCGCCACCATGCCCGGCCTATATTTAGGCCTTTAATTAACTGCCCCCACCATTTTACATTCCTATCAGCAGTGTGAGCAAGTTCTAGTTTTTCCACTTCCATGTCAACACTTGTTATTGTCATCATTTTGACTGTAGCCAGCCTAATGTGTGGTCGTCATAAAGCAATATATATTATTATTTTTATTTTTAATTTTATTATTATTTGTGTGTGGTACCAGGGATTGAACCCAGGAGCATTCTATCTCCAAGCTAGACCCCCAGTCCTTTTTATTTTTTTTTTTGAAACAGGGTCTAACTAGGTTTCTGAGAGTCTTGTTACTTGCTGAGGCTGGCCTCAAACCTATGATCCTCCTGTAATAGCCTCACTTCATTATTTTTAACATGCATTTAAAAATTATTTTCTAATTGCAGATGTCCAAAACTAACATACAACCTTTCTTCACATGCATGCAATAATTTGATTCCTAGCTTCTCGGTCAAGAACAACCCTATCAGGCACATGCATGATGCATCATGCACCCCATGTCAGCACAATTATTATTCCCTTTTTACAGACAAAGAAATGGAGACTCACAGGTTAAGAAGCTCTAGAACTGGACTTTGAACCCAGGGAGCATCTAAACTCTTGTGAGTTTAACCACAGTGTTTTCCTGTTTCAGTGGCTGCCTCGTGCACACATAAACATGTGAGGATCAAATGGGATGGTGAGGGTCATGGAACTTTATGAATTTAATGCATCTAGTAATGATGATTAAGATGCTGAAGGGATATGGCTTTTGTATCATAGCAATAGGCAACATGTTATCTGTTGAGAGATTAAGGAAGAAAGAAATGACTTCTATGACCATGGAGCAATTTAAAGGAAGACCTGCGATTAAGCAGTCCACATCTGCTTTTACCACTTTGGGTAAATTGTCTTTATCATCCCTTTCTGGAAAATGAGAACATCAATTGTCCTAGGCTTATGGTGATAGACAGAATTGAAACATGTGCTAAATATATTTACATTTGGATACGAGCACTTGCAAGAGCAAGGCCAGTTTCTCCTGAATGACTGCATTCTCTCAAAGCTGTCAGATAGGTTATTTTGGTTTTGAGATGATTTTCTGCCTCATATAAAATAGTTCCTTTCTTTTTCTCCTTGTAGTTGAGGAAAAGTTACTTTACAATAATAAAACCATTTTGAATTTTAACTACAAACACAAGCCTTTTGGAAATTCTTCGTGCTCTAGTTAAACATTATTAGTAAAAAGTTTTTGTTCATGCGAATCTCTTTTGAGAAATCTATCCTGTAGCATTGCACGTATAGTTCTTATATCTTTTTTTTTTTTTGCACTGGGGATTGAACTCAGGGGCATTCTACTTCTGATCCACACCCCCAGCCCTATTTTTATTTCTTATTTTGAAATAGGGTCTCACCAAGTTGCTGAGACTAGTCTTGAACCTGTGAACCTCCTGTCTCAGCCTCCCAAGTACTGGGATTACAGGTGTGTACCACCATGCCTGGCTAGTTCTTCTATCTTCATTCATTCCAATTTTCAAATTTGTATATGTGGTCCAACTAAAAAGAAGAGGGCAAAAGAACTGATCTTCTAAATCACTAATTCATAAGCACTGCTAAAAGTGGTATGTTTTTATATGTACTTTCCTAAAGAGAAACTAGACAAAAATTCCTCCAACATCAAGAATCTTAAAAGTCATTGGCTAGTTTTAAGTGGGGCAGAGTTAATTTGGAAATGAGAAAAGTAGACCAGAATGTTCATTATTCTAAAACTGTTTATTTTGAGCGAAGGATCCTTGCTATCTCAATCCTTCGCCTGAAGTTGGCAGCTTGTATTTCAAGGGTTCATTCTCCAGGGTGGTGGGGTGGCGTGGAGGTATGGGTGGGATCGATGTGGATAAGATAACAGTTCTAGTTTAACTACTTTTATTAATTTTGTGATGGGCTCCTAGCACTCAGCAGAAGAAAAGGAGCATTGTTTCTATGAATTGTACAAATGAAAGGGAAGGAGGAAATGTTAGAAGGATGATTTCTCAATTTTATTTCTTGAAAGACGCTCTTGTAGCTGCATTTCCTTCAAAGCAAGACTTTCTGTGTCCAGTTTGAGTAAAACGAATCCTCCTTGGTCTAGAGGGCTATGGAACTATCGAGAAGGATTTTTTCCTCAACCTTTGGTAGGTCAAGTAGGAAAGTTAGGAGAGCTGACTCAGCTGATGTACCTTCAGGAAGTGACAGTATTGATCTTTGAAATGATTAAGTCTTGGCATTGTGATCTGCCTGAGAATGTGAAGTAAGGTCTTTTATCAGGAAATGGGGAAAAATCGACTACATTTTAATAAACACTCTAATTTCTGAGCTTCTAAGTATCCCATGCTCTTCATAGTCACATTTGAAATGCCACTTGTAGAGAGGTCAGAGGAAATGTGACCTAATGTGAAAGCAGATACTCCACAGTGAAGCAGGAGCCCTGAAGGAACCAAGAGGGTGGTCTGGGGTCATACACACACCTCCCAGTTTGCCCTGTCACTAGCTTTGTCACCCTGAACAACTGGCCTGACCTTCTGAGCCCACCCCTTTAAGTTAATGTATAAAAGCCATCCAGAGGACCTGGCGCATAGTAGCTGTTTAAAAATGTTAGCTCTCCCTGCCCTCCAGACAAGGAGAAGTTTACCCAGCACGAGCGTGACCAGGGTCTTTCGCTCATCCTGAAGCCTGCCTGCATGTCATCCCCTGTTTTATCTGAACTTCATTTTTATCAACTGAGTTTTAGAGGCAGTAGGAATTGAGGATTGAAGATGCCCAGGCCACCGTCCTTGCCTCAAGGAAAGGAAGACTTGATGATGTCACCCACCGAGACAGTGACTGGGAGGAGAGCAAGCAGTGGGGCGGCAGGTGCGGCAGTGATGGATCCAGTTCCAGGTGAGTTGAGTTTGGCCGGGTCTGGGTCGTGCAGGTGGATCTGCCCTGCAGGCTGCCATTGTCAACAGACCTGGAGCTGTGGGAGAGGACAGGGCTGGGGACAGGCATGCGGGTACCATGTGCGTATGAACGATGAGCAGTGCATACTTTTGGATGCTGCCACAGTTGGGCAAGGGAGCTAAAAAGAGTGGGTGAGGAGCCCACCCACATTGGGGTACACCAATGCTTGGGAAGAGGAAGTAGCAATGTAAGACTTAGGGTGTCTCCTTAGGCCCCCCAAAGACATTATTATGTGTAGCTGCTTGAGTTTTAAAAGTTAATATTTGATGTATGAAAACAAGTACAAAAAGTCACTTTTTCTTGAGTTTCTTGAGATCAACTACAAATCTTATATTCTATTTAAAATACTCTGAACTCCATCAATCCTTTTAAGAGTGATCCTTCAACTTGGCTAATTAAACTAACATACGTATTAAACTCTATACTTATAGATGTGATATGTTTTGTTTTCTTTTTAAATATTTCAGTTTTGTGACCAATAAACAAACCCTTCTCCAGTACTTATTTATAAAATAAACTCATAAATAAGAATTATCTTCAGTTCTCTTAAACATTTCAATATAGTATTAAACACAGCTAAGTTATGTTAAAAATTTTCAACTTCAAAATCCAAAGTCTAAATCAATCACCCAGTGACATATTAAGTTAGAAATCACAAGACTAATTATACTAATTAAAATTATCTTAAACATCATGAATATTGAAGACTTTTCCACAAACTTATCTAAAAGTATAAATAGTTTGGGTTTATTTAGTCTATCAGATTTGTACTTAATTTTAAATATATCAACAACTCAGGGTCTCACTAGGTTGCTGAGTCTTGCTATGTTGTGGAGGCTGTCCTTGAACCTGCAGTCCTCCTGTCTCAGCCTCCCACGTACTGAGATTATAGGTATGCACCACCATGCCCGGCTAAAACACTATTTTGAAAGGAAAGAATTTTGCTTTCCCAAGAAATTTAGAGATATTTTCTTGGTGCATTTTCACCAGTTAGACTGGGGTTCAGGATTTACTTTTCCCTATGGACAATTGCTTTAACAGGGATCCCATACCTTACAAAGGGCTCAGTTTCCTCACTTATATCCCCAAGTTTCAAATCACCTAGTTATCAAGTCACCTTTGATTCTGTGACTTTCCAGAGGCTGCCCTGCTAAGGGACTCGAATCAATGGATTTGGTGAGGGTTAATCCCACTCTGAGTCCTTTGTACACACTTCTTTTCAGTCAGCCATAACTCATGGAAATATAGAGGACTTTGGATTGGATTCTGCATCATGAAAGCCTCAGGGTCTGGTGGAGAAATAGGGACTGGTCATAGAAGTAGAGAAGAGACAAGAGTGAGAAATAAAATAGCAAAAAGAAGCCAAAGGAAAGAGAATTTCAAAGAGGAAGACATCATCGATACCATTAGTTTGAAAAGTTGCAAGGAGGTTCATGAGGAAAGGGGTAAAATATGACCATTGGATTTGGTCAGTGACATTTTCAAGACATGATGTTGACAGAAATTGAACAGTTGTATATTAAGAGTGAACTAGAACTGGGTGTGGTGGCGCATGTGGAGGCTGAGACAGGAGGATTGCAGGTTCAAGGTCAGCTTCAGCAATTTAGCAAGATCCTGTGTAAAAATAAAAAATAAAAAATAAAAAGGGCTGGGGGTGTAGCTTGAAGGTAGAATGTCCCTGGGTTCAATCCCTCGTACCATAAAAATAAAATAAAAATAAATGAAATGAAATAAAATTAAATTAAAAAAAGAAAGGAAGAAAAAAAGAGTGAACTGGAAGTACAGAAAAAGGAATTGCAGTTAAATTGCAGCAATAATCAAGAACTGCAAAACTTTTTTTTTTTTTTGCGGTACTGGGGATTGAACCCAGGGGCGTTCTATCTCCGCGCTACACCCCCAGCCCTATTTTTTATACTTTATTTTGAAACCGGGTCTCGCGAAGTTGCAGAGGGCATCACTAAGTAGAGAGACAGAGAGAGACAGGGAGAGAAAGAGACAGAGAGAGAGCTGAGGCTGGCTGCGAACCCGGATCCTCCGGTCTCCGCCTCCCAAAGTACTGGGATTACAAGCGTGCGCCACCACGCCCAGCTAAACTTTAATTTTTTTTAATGAGAAAGATGAGGTGGTAGCTAAATGTCTCAGAGGAAGAGATATTTGTTTTGTATTTTATTTTTTATTCAATAAGATTTGCATGTGTTTACTGAGAGTTGTCCCCCTCCCTGCCCCGTTTTATGCGTAGAGTTGATGGATGAAGGACAGAGACAGAATTACTTGGTGAAGCATTTTCTGAGAGGATGGGCAGTAAGAGCCCAGGTAAAAGGCTGCTTTGAACAGGTAAAGGAACACCTTATTCTCTGAGGGCCAGGGAACGAGGAAGGGACTGACACAGGCATAGATAAGCTTGTGGATACGCAGGAGAGCAGCAGTTGTGGTCCCTCACACCGAGCTGCCTGAGTCCAGGAGGGGTCAGGGGTGCAATGGGTGGTCTCCAGGGACAGACAGAATCTAGGCAAGGGTGGGGACAGCTCCAGAAATGGCCCACAGGGAGCCATCGGCAGCTTCCCAATGAGGCAGCAGATCAGAGAGGAAATCCTAGATGCTTTTTTTCAACTCTGATTTTCTAAGAAAAGAAGGCCAGAAGTTAGGGCAGGTGCAAGACCTGTAGCTAGCATTTCTTCACACTAAGAAATAGGGTTTCTTGGCCCCCATAATCTTAACCCCCTCTGATAAGAAAATGAAGCACATATAGTTGATTTTCTCCACCTCTTTCTCTCGCCAGCTTTTCCTCATTGTTCTGCTTTAGCACTTTCTCTGAGCACTTTCTCCCCTCCTGCCCTGTCCACAGGGGGTCCCTGAAGGCTCTTATAACCCTGTTCATCTTTCCCTTGTTGCACCACAATTTAAATCCTACTTTTATTTAAGGGTGCTTGATGTCCCTCTTTCTGGGTAGACATAAGCCACATGAGGAGGACAGGGACTCTGTTCACTTCTGTATCCAGGTCTGCAGAGAGTACTGTGCCTTGCATACAGTTAGTGCTCAATAAGTATGATGAAGGCATCTGTATGCTGTTAAATCAAAATAAGCAGGAGGTCGACAGTCTGAGGCTGTCTCTGTACTTTGAGTTCCTACAAAGCAAACTACAACCTAATTTCATAAGTAAACAAACTGAAATTTCGGAATATTTTGGGGGTAACACATAGCTGAGTTTCAGCCAATCACAGGCACCTAATGGAATTGTACAAATTCCACAGAAATAAGGTAAACACCTAGCTATATCTTCCTCCCCATTTCAGCCTATGAAACCTTTCTGCTCTGCTGTGGAGCACAGTTCTCTGACCCTTTTCTGGTTCTTACTGCAGCCTAATTCCTACATTGTTCTTTTCTCCAATAAACTCAGTTAAAATTATTTTGTTGAAAGTTTTTCTTTTAGAAATTCCAAGTGCATGGTGTGGAAGAATAGTATTCAGGAATGTTATTTGCAAATTAAAATTCTGCATTTGTGAAAAGAAAAAATACTGTGGAGTTTTTAGGAAGGTTGACACACTTTCTAATATATGGGAAATATGGGAAATGTTCAATATATATTTGCTGAGTGAATGAGAATTTCTGAACTGTTGGAATTTTTAATTTCTTTAAGGAAAAAAGACATTGTCTTTGAGCAACTCAAAACGATTTAGTCATTATTTACTTGTTAAAAATAAAAACTATTTAATCAAACAAATTAAGATTTTTCCAAGCAATGTTATTTAGACAAAGTATTTGAGTTCATTAAAACTTTGATAACTGATTTTTAATCAAAGTACTGGTCACATAACTAAGGTTGTTTCTGGGCTAATAAAACTAAAAAAAACAATGTTCGATTCCTGAAATTTCACACTTTCAAAGTCTTCCAGAGACATCTTCTCTGAGACCTGACCCTTGGATATAAAATGAACTGCCAATTTCTGGAGCAGAGACTCACATTTGCAAATATTTAAAAACAAAAGGCACCACCAATGAATTGCCTACCACTTTTCACAGGGAAGGTAATTTGCGACACATGCATGAAGATTAGTACCATACAGTAGGCAAATATTTTTCCATGTGCCACCCAAAGCAAACAAATGAAAATAGAAACTTCAAGGACAACCGTAACAATACTTTCACGTTTAAAGACACAGCAGCTCCCCTGAATCCTTCGGTTCCCTTGATATCATCATCAAGAACTACACATTTTTAAATCAGTCTCAACTGAGAATTCCTAGCAGGAAAGTATTTCTTTCCTTTTGATCATGAAGTAACTGTTTTTTTCCCTTCCATTTCTTTACTCTCAAAACACTGAATCAAAACAACTGGATAAGCCAGGCATGGTGGCGCATGCCTGTAATCCCAGTGCTTGTGAGGCTAAGATAGGAGTATCACAGGTTCGAGGACAGCCTCAGCAACTTAGTGAGGCTCAGAAACTTTAATGAGACCCTGTTTCAAAATAAAAAAAAAAAATAAAATAGGGCTGGGGGTATAGCTCAGAAGCAGAATGCCCCTGGGTTCAATCCCCAGTATCTCACACACACACACACACACACACACACACACACACACACACTGAATAGAAGGTACTCACATGTTTGTTGATTATGGATATTTAGAGACACAGCAAGTTCACCTGGTGTAGCCCTTAATTACACACACACTTACATTTTAACTCTTACATGGAAATTTTAATTTCTAATAGAAGTTATTATCCTGTTAATAATCAAAATATCTCAATGTTTAGATATACAAACTGTATTTTCCAAAGTGTCTCCATGTTGGCATAAAAATGCTTGGCCACATCTGTTTGGGAGAGAATATGGTAATTGCTCTTGTGACGGGTCAGGTTCTAGATCAGATATGGAAGGGTCAAATTACAGGGCATTTAGGGCAGACTGATTCAATAGTCTATTCTGTTGTCCATCTAACATGCTTTGTGTTTTATTCGAAAAGTCAGCAATCACACCAAGATTACTATTAGCCTGACACACTATTGCTCTGTCTGGGCATAGGTGAACACAACAGTGAGGAACAAACTTTTTCCAGGCTTCTGCAGGCTTGTGGGACTTGCACAGAGTCCAGGACCAGGCCATACAGAGATAATGCCAACTCTCTTAATAACCCCTCGAGGGCACAGCAATCTTGTCATCTTGGAATTCCCTACCGATGTCTTGTAATTTTCTGACTCTAAGGTCTAGTGAGTTGTGGTTCAATTACATTCTTTCCTGTTTCGCTTGCAATGAAGAAGGTCCGTGACTGTTCGACCCATTCCCCCTTGTCCACTCTCAGGCCTCACTGTGAGCTTAGTATTCAAGGAGCTTATTGAGAAAGAAATGTCTGCATTTTCAATCCCCCCTCTGAAAACAAACAAAAAACAATGTGAACTTTCTGAAAGGCATACTTATAACTAAGGGAAAAGAATATAAAAATACTAGTTTGCTTAATACTATTTGAAGGCATATCACAGTTACGATACTTAACTGTTTTTGTCTTTCCCCAATTTTAAGAAATGTGTAAATGCATTAGACGGATACCTTAAATACTTAAGCACTGTCAATACACACAAGATTAGCAATAGTAGAAAGAAAAACTGGTTTGAAAGAGTTTAAAGCTAAACTTTATATAAACGCGCGTGTGTGTGTGTGTGTGTGTGTGTGTCTGTACAGAATCTAAAAATGGAAACGTTTAGGATATGGAAAATGTTCAGTTGAAATAAATTAATAAAACACTGGAAACAAGCTCACCAAATTTGCAAAATGGGAGGTGGAGAGCAGAATAGTTTCCGAAAGACAGCGGCTCATTTAGGTGATGAACACCAGATGCCAAGTGGAGCTTATAGACACAAAAGAGTTGTGATTCGCTTCAGGGGAGAAGAAGGAAAGAATGGGCAGGGGAGGGAAGAGCAAACAGCCCTTAACAGACTTGCAACTCCCCGGCGCCCCAGGCACAACCTGCAGTCCAGGACAAGGCAAGGTAGTGCACATCCTCACTTCTGTGGGAGGAGGAGGAGTTCTCTGCCAGCCAACAGTGCTGACACTCCACAAATCCAAAGTCCACTTCCCCAGTGTAACCAATTAGACCAGTGCCCCTAACTTGTTTTTAGAGAGGGAGAGTGCATGGGCACTCCTGAGAGCTCTGAGTGCAGGGCAAATGTGGGGGTGTTTCTTCTCCCTGAATTTTAGTGTTGGATCTGAAGTCTATGTCAAGTCTGTTGATTGTTTTACTAAGTGCTGTACAGTGTGTTAAGCACGATTCTGGCTCTCTGAGCACATCATTTCCTGCAGAGAAAGACGAGTTTATTTACTTGACAGTCCAATAAAGTCAAGTTATTCACAGACACAGGGAGTGCTAAAGGAAACTTAGCTTGAAGTAGAAAAAATTCTAAACTCCAAGTTGGCATATCTCTGGGCTTGGTCTTGGGTCTGCTATTCATCTAGGGTGATGTGACTTTGGCCAAACCCTTAGCTTTTCTGGATCTCAGTTTCCTCATCTGTGAAATAGGGACATTGAACTAAATAATCTCTAAAGCCCTTTTCTGATTTATCATTCTGGAATGAATGTAGTCTGTGTTGAGAAGAGGGGAAGATCATTTTAGGAGAGAGGATCCAGAGGTTTTCAGGGCAGAAGTAGGATAGTTGGCACATTTTCAGTTGGCTCATTTTCTGATAAGTCTGTTTTCTCTGATTACAAAAGGACAGATGAGAGTTGCAAAGAGTCCAGAGTCCAGAAAAGTCAAAAGTAGATTAAAAATGTCCCTGTAATCTGTACTCATGTCTGTTTGATATTTAGTTTAATTATAATCATTACTCTTTTTTTGTTTGTTTTTGGTAGTGGGAATTGAACTCAGGGGCATTCTACCATTGAACTATAACCCCAGAACTTTTAATTTTTTATTTCAAAACAGGTTCTCACTAAATTGCTAAAGCTGGCCTCGAACCAGTGATCCTCCTACCTTAGCCTCCCAAGTACAGGGATTACAGGTGTGCACCACCATGCCTAGCAAATCTTTACTCTTATTAAGATGAAATACTAAATGTATTTTTTCCAACAATTTTTTAAAAACTCAAGGCTATATCATGGACATCTTTCTATCATGGTATTACACATACATCTCATTTTTTATATACTTTCATTGGTGCATTATAGTCTCACATCATACAGTGTTCATAGTGATAGTGACATATATGCACGCAGCACTTGGTGGGCTTTCCCCTGGCTCCCTCGCCACTCCCTCCTTCCCCATACAGGATATAAAGATTGTCATTGGTATTCTCATGTATATACATAATGTTGATGGAATGATGGAAATGATTCCCTCATTAATTCCTCCTCTCTGTCCCCCACCCTCCCTTAGACCACCCCTCTCGTTCCCCTGGAGCTTTTCCTCCATTATCTGAAGTCCCTCTTGTATCCTGATTACTCCCTAGCTTCTGCATATGAGAGAAAACATATGACCCTTCACTTTCTGTGACTGGCTAATCTCACTTAACATAATATTCTCCAGATCCATCCATTTTCCTGCAAATGACATAACTTTGTTCTTCTTTATTACTTAGTAGAATTCCATTGTGTATATATCCCATAATTTTGTAATCCATACATCTGTTGATGGACACCTAGGTTGGTTCCAGAATTTGGCAATTATGAATTGTGCTGCTATAAACATGATATGCATGTATCACTGTAATATTTTGATTGCAGTCCTTTTGGAAAGATACATAGAAGTGGTATATCTGGATCATATGGTGGATCCATTCCTAGTTTTCTGAGGAATCGCCACGCTGATCTCCATACATCTCATTTTTTAATTAGCACAGAATACTGTACTATATCTATAAATTATTATCAACCACCTGATTAAGTACGGAGATTTCTCAGAAAACTGGATATTATTAACCAATTATTAATTACTAACTGCATATTATTAACCAATACATATTGATGATATATAGATTTTGTTTGGTTTTGTTTTTTGACCACAAACAACACTGCAAAAAAACTCACAAAACTAACCCTAAAATTCAATAATTACACCTCCTCACTTCTCATTTCCAACCAATTGCCAGGCCCTGGGGACCTCACCTACTATCTCAGGAGCCCATCTGCTTCTCAAGCTCTAATTGACTCTTCTTTACTCAAGTGGAAAGTCAACATCTTATGCAGAGGCCCTGCACAGATCTCTCTCCCCAAATCCTGCCTTCTTGTTCCTATGCTGCAGCCCGAGACACACATCTTATTACTCCTCAGGTGAAAACCTTCAATAGCTTCTTCCTGTTCTCATGATAAAGACCACTGACTATATGGTTGTATCATCCATAATTTGCTTTAAGATAAACCATCATAGTCTGGGATTTAGGAGTGTGCTTGTAATCTGGACCCTAGGATGAAGATGAAATTACATCCTTTAGAGAAGGCTACCAAGAATGTTATCAGAAGGCTGAAAGCCAGTGCTTGTAGGAGTCACTTCTTTATTGCCAATCAACACGAGGGACTTCATGAGTCAGCATGATTGACGTTAGAAGTTGTTTTGCCTTGGTGAAGTCGGTTCTGTTTGGACTAGATGGAAATAGTAGAGCACCATTTCCACTCTTGCAATAAGATGGCAGATCGTGGTGACCTGGTAGCCTGTCCCCTTCCCTGTGGATACCAGTGCTTGTTTCTGAAAGAGGCCCCTGCCATCTGCTAGTTCAAACGATTCCTGTTGCTTAAACTCTTAGGCAAGTTCTACACTTCTTTGAGAAGCGTGTCATATTTGCCTCCAACGAGCTTTCATGAAAGATACTGTTGGAGAGACTGAAAGAGCAGGAGGGACTTCACCAAGTGTCCAGAATAGGATTTACCTGGTTTTCACTTCTGCTCACAGACTGTGAGGCTGAATTGAACTGGGGACTAAGTGAGCAGGCCATGAGGAAGAAGAACTTTATACTGATCTACCTCTCAACACTGGTGGCTTCAACACCGCCAAGAGGGATCTACTAACTACGAAGGCCCAGATAAGCCGGGGTCAGTTGACAGCCTATAAGGCCCGTGTGATCTGCCTTCCTCCCTGGCACCCCTTGTGCTGCACATGTTTCCTGGAGGCCTAGGGCCCTGTGAACATGCCCTTTGCCCTCTCACCCACCTTTCCCGTCTCAGCTGGATGTCCCTCCTCAGCTCATAGCTCCCATCCTGCCCCTCACAGAGCCTAGTACTCTCCTCCTTGCAGACCTCAGCAGAATGTGGAGCTGTAGGTTTGCACAGTAATTGGTTATTGGATGAATCCCTGTCTCCCTGTGACACTGTGTCTAGGGCCATCTTGTTCACCATTGTATCCCTGCCACCTGCACAGTGCTTGGCTTCCACAGACACTTGTTCAGTAAAAGAGTGTTTAAACTGTACTCTAGCCAGAATTCATAGCAAAAACAAAACAAAACAAAATTTTATGGCACCAGGTTCACCCACTGGAATGGACCACAGTGACAGTTCTCCTTTCTCCTTACGTTACAGTTTTCTTTAGTCTCAACACTTACGTCGTCATCATGAAAGTTAAGTTGGGCTTCCTCTAAGAGCTCCACTTTTACTTCCTTTCCTCACACTGAGGCCTTGTGCCCTCCCTACTTCACGCCGACGCAAACACAGAATCACTACACTTGACCCCACAGTTCTTTACATGCTTGAAGTATAGTTATATTTAAAAAGTATTTAAAAACTATCCGTGTAGGTATTTGAGTAGATGATTTCATGATAAGGAAATATATCAAGTTAGAAACACATGGGAAATTCCCAGGTGTTCAAGCTTGAAAGCCCCTTTTGTTTCTTGTGGCTCTGCTGAAGGTAAAGGTGAGGTGAACAGAGAGAGATGTGTGGAGCTTGGCAACTGCCACCCCATTCTCTCCTTCCATCCTGAACCCCACGAAACTGCCTTGGTTCAAACTTCTCATTTTACATTCCAGAAAACTGGAGGCCACAGAGGCTGAGAATCAGATTCATTAAACATTTACCACAGGAGAATGTGCTAGGTAGACATACCTGGCTTAGGGGAAGTAGTTAATGTCCCAGTGGTACAGATAAGGAGACTGAAACTCAGGGGGATTAGGTGAAATTCCTGAGGTCCCACAATGAATGCCGGGGACATGATTCAAACATGAGGCGAGAGAACCCAGCCTTCTTTCCAGTCTCTGCTGGAACAGCCAGGTCTGACTCTCAGTAAGTCGCATCTCCTCCTTTGAGCCTCACGCGAGAAATGTGGTCCTCCAAGTGGCTCAGCCACTGGAAGAAAATACAACCCCTGTCCCCCGTTTCTTTCCCAAGTGTGCTTGTAAAGGAAACAGATGCTGAGCACCTGCAAACGGGAGTGAGCAAAGGATTTAGTGGGAAGGAACATGAGCATGCCGCACATGGCGATCTGTGTTTGAGAGGATGATCCTGATAGATTCCAGCTTACGTGGGTGTATGCCTTCTGCCCAGTCTGCGCCTTTAGCGGCCCTGCAAACTGCTCCACTGGTAAATTCTCCAGGTTCTGTCTCTTTGCTTGTTTTGCCTTTTGTTTGTCTAATTCAGTCTTACAGGACGACTGCCTGTCAAGGGTTGCAATTTCAGTAATTTTACTCTCTAAAGCTACTTAGCTTTTTTTTTTTATTACATAAAAGTAACACTCCTTTTGCCCCATTAAATCCTTGAATCGAGGCAGGATATTAAAAAACCAATCCTCTAGCTCTCTCCAAACTAGTGAACTGTGACTTTGTGACCTTCCTGTTTCCAGGTGCACCCCCTGGGAGCTGGAACTTAGCCCTGGGCTTTGGTACCAGGAAACACTGGCCTTTCTCTGTGCAGAAACCAAGTGTGGCACCCACAGCAGGGCCTGAACTTGCTTCAAGCATGGGGACCAGGCCTCCTCCAGTGGTCTGGGTTGGGCCTCTGCCTGGGCTACAGTGGGTCTCTGAAGCTTTTATTATGTCCACTCCTAGAACACTTGGCTTCCTCCACCAAAACCAATCCCAGTGATGATCATAAAACCTGTCCTGTCAAGTTTAAAGGAGAATGTGGATAAATTGTTCTCCGTAAACCAAATCTTCACTGTCTAGCCAATTATCTCTGTTTTATGATTCTCTTTAGAAATGACTGTAGCACTGAAAGCATTTTTTGTGACATGCCAGGTGGCTAGCAAGCCGATTCAAACTCAGGTCGTCTTGACTTTGAAGTCTGAGCTCTCCCAATTCCCCACACTGCATGCCAGTGGCCAGGTTACACCACACAGGGAAAAGAACCACTCTGAAGTAGTCTAGCCAGAGTATGGGACCGGGGGTTAGAGAGCTGGGTCCCGGCCCTGGGCTTACTCCCATCTTGTGAAGCATCCTTGAACTGGTCCGTTCCTCTCTCTGGCCTTGGTTTTTCTTATGTATAAAATCAGAGGTTGAGCCAGTGAAAACCCCCTTTAGCTCACAATTCTATCATCTATGGACATTTCTAAAGCCTTAGCTTAGCTACAGGTTTAAAGCCCACCAAGTGCTGTGTGCACTATGACTACATTATGATGTGGGATTATAGTGCACTTCAATAAAAGTATAAAAATAAAATAAATTGATTTGAAGCCAGGCATGGCGGTACAAATCTATAATCCCATAGGGACAGGGAGACTGGGACAGGAGGATCACAGGTTGGAGGACAGCCTCAGCAACACAGGGAAACTCTTAGCAACCTAGTGAGACCCTGTTTAAAAAAAATTAAAAAAGGGGGGTGGGCTGGGATATAACTTAGAGGTAGAATGTCCCTGGGTTCAATCCCCAGTACACACACACACACACACACACACACACACACACACACAATGTTGATTTGAAAAAAGTCACAATCTTTTCATCACTCAAAGAAAAGGGCTGTAAAATAACTCTCATCATTTGAAATATAAAGCATAGTTTGTTGCCTTTGGGATCAACATATGGATTCAATAAACTAAGAAAATCAGGTGGGAGAGGAAATTAGTTTTTCATGAGGTGTTTTCAAGTTTCCATGAAATAACTACTTCAAAATCACCAACATAAACTTTGAAGCATCTTTCTGAATTTGGCACAGTGCATATGAAAAAAGAAACAAAACTAAACACTGATCGGTTTGATAATCTCCTACAGAAACCAAATAGAGAAGCCACAGAGAGTTTAGTGGACACACACAAGACGGGGCTTGGAGTTGGAGCACTTGAGGTCAAGTCTCTGCTGAGTCACATTCCACGTCTGAGCATCCTTAACTGTGAAGGGGGCACAATAATTCTATCTCTATAGGTGTCACAGGGTAGTTGAGAAGGTCTAATAAACGGAGAACCACACGAAGAACTACTTATAAATAGTTGCCTGCCACAAAAGCTTTCCCACTATCGACACGGGCATGCAGATTTGGAATAGTAATTTTTGAACTGCCTTTTAGCAACAGCTGAAAAACGACTCTAACTCAAAGAATGGAGTAGCTGCCTTAAAACAAACACCACCACCACTACCAAAAAGGCATCCTTTTTCAGTAGTAAAGAATGCAAAGATAACATCCACCTGAAGTTTGGAAGCACAGGTCAGAACTCGGCATCCGGATCATCTTTATCTCCTCCCTGTCTTCCCGTAGAATCCTATCTGGCGTCAAGTCTGTGGGATGAGCTGAGATGCCTCCCCGACTCAACCTTTCTCCTCCATTTCCTTCATCTCTACCTTAGTCTTGGCTCTCCTCACTGCACTCCTAGATGACGGCAAAACCTCACACCTGGGGCCCCAGGGACCAGTGCTTGGCCTCTCCAGGGTTGCCCACGAACCTTCCTAAACAGCAGACTTCATCAGGATCCACAGAATTCTGTCAGTCTCACACTAATTCCTCTACTCCAAAAAATGTATCACTCCTCTGCTCTGGAAATCCCGCCAGTAGCTCTCAGACCTGCTGAGCTGATTCCAGCCTCGGTGTCTCTGCTCCGGATGGCCTCCTGTCCTGGAAGGCACTTCCCCCCTCCTTTGCCTAAGTTGATTCAAGTCAATGTCCCCTTTAGTGCAGGGCTTATGCATCACGTGATTCAGTAGATGGGAGGGGGCCTCAGGACTGCATGTCCAGCAAGCTTCCAGGTGATTGTGATACTGCTGGTCCATGGACCCCGCTCTGAGCAGCAAAGCCCATTGATTAGTGGAAAAAAAAAAGGAGGGGGTGGTTTTCAGAGACACAGACATGGCTCTGAATGCCATGTTTATCATGTGTTAGCTGTGTGATCTAAGGCAAATAATTTCTCCTACAGAGTGGGAGCTTCACCTAGTTTATATAAATGATGTAAGGAACTTTTGAGATATTAATAGATACCATTCTTTTCAAATCTATCTTTCTCTTGGCTCCCCTAAACTCATCATCTTTGTCCTCTACTAAGCATCCCTCATAGTCCAGTCAGCTAATTTCTCCTTTCCCTGAATCTTACTGCTGCCATCTTATTGCACACCCACATGTATACACACAGACACAAATTAAGCCATATGTTCTTTGGGGACACAGTCATATCTGATTTTCTTTCTGTCAGCACATAAATGCAAAAGGTATTCTTAAAGTGTTCTCACGTAAAGCTCTGAGCTGAGTGGCGTTTCACAGTGGCACCTTCACTGTTGTGTAATGCAGAGCGGGGCAGCGCTGTAGAGGGATGTGAGCCTGGGCTGTGGAGTCAGGCCTGAGACCCAAGGCCAGTCCCATCACTCACCAGCTGTGCCCCTGCCTAATCCAGACTGCCATGTCTGGATCTGTTTCCTCACCTGTCACATAGGAATTCTGCCTCAGCCTCTAGTGTTGTTGCGAGAATTTAGTTGGATGGGTTATATAAAGTGCAGGGCTGGGATGATGGATTTTAAAAATGGCCACAATTCTCCACCTCTCCCTGAATCCATGGCATTCTCTAATGTAACTCTGCAGTTCTTCCCACCAAAAGGTGTGGTCTATTTCTTCACCTCCTGAATCTGAGCTGGCCTCCTGACTTGCTTTAAAATAGGTGGAAGCCAGGTGCAGTGGCGCACACCTGTAATCTCAGTACTTGGGAGGCTGAGACAGGAGGATTGCAGGTTTGAGGTCAGCCTTAGCAACTTAAGGAGATCCTGTTTCAAAATAAAAAATGCTGGGGGTATATCTCAGAGGTAGAATGGCTCTGGGTTTAATCCCCAGTACGAAGAAGAATAAGGAGGAGGAGGAGGAGGAGAAAAAGGAAGAAGAGGAAGAAGAAGAAGAGGAAGAAGAAGAAGAAGGAAGAGGAGGAGGAGGAGGAGGAGGAGGAGGAGAAGAAGAAGAAGAAGAAGAAGAAGAACAACAACAACAACAACAACAACAACATCAACAACAACAACAACAGGAACAAGAAAGCTAGTTGGAGCCTAGGGCTCCAGGTGGTATATCTCAGAGGTAGAGTGGCCCTGGGTTAAATCCAGAAAAAGAAGAAAAAGGAGAAGGAGGGGGAGGGGGAGGAGGAGGAGGAAGAGGAGGAGGAGGAGGAGGAGGAGGAGGAGGAGGAGAAGGAGAAGGAGATGATTAGTTGGAGCCTAGGGCTCCAGGGGAATGGCTTCCATTCTCCCTCTTGCAACCAGGCTGAACTTGTGAACAGGCCCTGGCTGGCCTGTGAATGATGAGACTCAGGCTCAGCTGCCCCCCAGATGACTCAGCCCGTGATGGTCGGCTGGTGCGCAGAGGCAGAGCCACCGTGGTGACCACAGATGCATGAAGGAGCCTGGACAAGATCCCATTAGACTTGTCCAGCTGAGTCCAGCCCAAACTGTTGATCCCAAGACTCATAAGCTAAATAAATGGTGGTCGTTTAAGCCATTATGTTTGGGATGGGTTTTTTGGTATAGTAATAGAAAAATGATACTGTTTAACCAATTTCTCAATGAACAGTGGCTATTATATTTGGGAGAAAATATACTTAATTGAAAGTGGATTTTTCCATACTACTAACATTTGTGCTTTAGTCAGTAATAGGGAGATGACTGAACTGGGAATCATGGCTGTCAGATTCTGGCCCCAGTAACTTTTCCAATGGGGCAGCCATCTGAACTTAGAAAAATCACCCTCTTTCACTCAATTTCCTCATCTGTAAATTAAGGTGGTTAGATCAAGAGACTCTTAAGTTTCCTTTCCTGCTTTAGAAAGGATGGTTTGTTTTTCCAAAATGCAATACTTTTTTACTAACAGTTCTGTGGACCAAGGGTTTAGTCACAGACACCTTTGCTGTGTCTTTGCTGTCGAGCAATGGGTTGTGACCACACTTCACACAGGTCACAGCAGCCACACATTGCACCTGTATGGGCACCTCCTTGCTGTGGACCAGGAACCCACAGAGCTGAGCTCATTAGGAATTGGATGTGAAATAATGTCATATAAGTTTTCACGGGAATCCAAGTATGTAGCTCTTTGCAATGATTTGTAGGTGCAGGTCAACTTTTTATTCATTTCTGGGTTTCAGTAAATGTTCTGAAGAACTGAGGTTATTGGAAATTGGACCATCAAATAAGAGTGATACTGTTGTACAGCAATAAAGAATCAGATCTTTGCATTCATTCACAAAAATAACCAAGATAGGAACTCAATTATCAAATTGTGTGTGTGTGTGTGGGGGGGGATTAACACCAAAATTAAAAGAAATTTCAAAACTCATATGTAGAGATATGTTAGTCCCTTGCTGGGACTAACAAACAAGTGTATTCAAAATTAATAACAGAGGTGGGTGTGGTGGTGCATATCTGTAATCCCAGTACTTGGGAGGCTGAGACAAGGGGATCACAGGTTCGAGGCCAGCCTGAGCAACTTAGCGAGATCCTCAGCAACTTAGTGAGACCATGTTTCAAAACAAAAAATAAAAAGGGCTAGGGGTGTAGCTCAGAGGTAGAACACCTTGGGTTCAATCCCAAGTAAAACACACACATACACACATAGTATTAAAAATGTTGTATTAAAAAGATATGCATGTGGCAGTGGATCAATTATTAAGGTGACTTTTTCTTTCTCAGAGGCATTGTGTACCTATCATATAACTACTAATATCATCCTCAAATGTCATCCTCTTTTTCTCTCTGTGACATACAGCAGGTGGCGTCAGTTGAGTTGGGGGGAAAAAGGCCATTCTATTGTCCACTTACACTAATGTTAAATTAATCAAAAGTCAGGGTATTTTTACTCCTGGAAAAACTTAAGGTACATCAGAGAATGTACATATGAGGGCAACAGGTTATCATAATTTATACAACTTTCAGATTAGCCATTTAAGCCTACATAAAGACGCAATAGGTTATTGAAAATGTGAATATAATTGGCTCATTCTTTTATCAAAAGCTGTTTCCTGTGATGGGAAAAAACCATGTGGGGCCCCAAAATAATCAGCAGGAAGAGCACTGCTCTGAATCGTGGTTTATGCTTATTCACCTGGAAAAAATGTATTTTGAAATGACATGTAAGTTACCATCAAAGACTAGAGTGAAGCTGGGCATAGTGGCACGTGCCTATAATCCCAGTACTTGGGAGGCTGAGACAGGAGGATCACAGGTTTGAGGCCAGCCTTAGCAATTTATCAAGGCCCTCAGCACCCTGTTTCAAAATAAAAAATAAAATATGGCTGGGGTTGTAGCTCAGAGGTAGAATGCCCCTGGGTTTAATCTCCAGTGCTGCAAAAAACAAAACAAACAAAAAACCTAAGAAAAAAACTAAAACAAAAACTGGAGTGACTTAATAGTTTCTTAACATCATGAAGAGCATTGTTTCCCTTCTCCCTGTATTCTCATGAATTTTTGCAATAGTTTCCTTAGTCTTGTCTGTATCTTCCTCATTTCATTCTTCTCATTGCAGCCGGATCTCTAGCATAGAGATCTGCTCTGCTTAAAACCCTTTCAAGTCTTCTCAAAACTGTAAGATCCCTAAAGACAGGGGCCGTGTCCCCACCACCTGGACAACTACCTGGTGTCTGTGGGTCTACACATATGCTGTCTTCAAGGCCAGGTCAGGGGTTCGTTTAATTTTGGAGACCCACTTGTAAACTGAATAGAAGACAGTTCACAGCTGGTGGTAAAAGAGGAGACATGATATTCCTTTTGTCTTACGTTAATAAATGCTCACCTCAGCTCAGGAGCGTCTTTCTAAGGCGCCTGATGGCGCTCTGAGTCTATACTTTGAGTTATTTTAATTATCTGCCTCATAACATATTCATCAGCTTGGTGTTCTAAGTATGCTTTAGGATAGGATTGTTTTTCTTAATCTGTCTATATAGGATAGGATCATTTAAATGGTCTACAATCTCTCTGACAATTCCAACTTACTCAAGCAGATTAAAAGGGTGTGAGTAATGAGAGATTTACCTTTCAGATCACTCTCTTCAATACCATTCAGGTGATAACCACAGTAGAGAGGTTACAAGTAGGGGAGAGGATGGCTCCGTGGTTAAAGAGCAGGCACTCTGGAAAGACATCTGGGTGACCTGACTGCAGACAGATGAAGGCTCCAAGTCTGCCTTCCTCTAGGATGGATCACACTCTTTCCAATTCTTTTCTACACCCCTAGAAGTCTATCTGCAACCAGATATTCCATCTAATGATAGGAAAAGGAGAAGGAGAAGGCAGAGGGGGAGGAAGAGGAGACAAGAGGAAGGTACTATTTAACCAAGACCCCCAAAGAACACAAGCATTATTGGAAAAGTTGTGTAACTAGGAGAATTTGAAATAGTGCAAGGGCCGGGCGTGGTGGCGCACCCTTGTAATCCCAGTACTTTGGGAGGCGGAGACCGGAGGATCCGGGTTCGCGGCCAGCCTCAGCTCGCTCTCTCTCTCTTTCTCTCCTTAGTGAGGCCCTCTGCAACTTCGTGAGACCCGGTTACAAAATAAAGTATAAAAAATAGGGCCGGGGGTGTAGCTCGGAGGTAGAACGCCCCTGGGTTCAATCCCCGGTACCGCAAAAAAAAAAAAAAAAAAAAAAAAGACAAAAAGAAATAGTCCAGGGAAAGGAAACCAGCTCCTGGGAGGTTGGTATTCAATTATTAGGAAACTGGAGTTCATTCCAAGAAGCAGTCAATGGGCTCCCGGGCAGGGCAGTTCCAGGAGAGAAGCGGGCAGCACCTGCTCTGCCCTTGGGCTGAGACTGGATTCTGGCCAGAGCTTAGTGAGATTGTTTCTAGGCTAGGAGAGCTGCTAGGTGGGAAGTCAGGAGAATCATTCCATTTTTAGGATAGTGGAATGTGTTTAGTTGATAAGCAAGTTTTTGTTTTGTTTCAAATTCCAGATCTACAAAAGCTCTTTGGAACATAGCTAAGATTGGTTGGATTTATCTTTAGATGTCATTAGATATTTAAGTTTTTAGAATCACTGACAGAGAGGGTCTGGGGGAAAGCATGAGACAGGCACTTAAAACATACAGAATAAATGAAGGAGCAGAGGATGGACAAAGAGTGGGCAAGGAAGAGAAATAAGCCACACCTCCCCTTCCTGTATTAGCCTGACCATCACAGCTTGCTGTTAACCCTTTAGGCTTCAGAGAAACACACTTTATGTCTATACAACTTTATTTTGTTTTCAGTGCTAGGGGTGGAACCCAGGGCCTTGTGCATGCTAAACAGTGTTCTACCATTGAGTTACACCCCCAGTTCTTTTCTCTACTTAGACTTTCAAATGATTATTTCCATGATCTGTTTCAGGACAGTGATTTTACAGAAGGGACCGGTGAGGGGTTATCTAGGTACTGGTGTTTAGATCCAGAAAGCTGTTAACAGCTGTCTTATCTGTCTTAAAATAGATAACTAGAAGACGAAATGGGAGAAAAAAAATCCAGCAAATATAGAATCCATTATCTTGAAAAACAGCAACCACTTCTATTTCCTTCTTGTTCAGCTCTCAAATGTTTCTCTTCTCCAGGGATCAACCCTCACAATGTTTGGTTACAACCACGCAGGCCATCCACAGCCATGGTGAGAAGCCCAGCAGCTCCTCTCTCCCAGAAACAGTGAAAGGAGGAAAATAAACACCCCATTCTTTAATGACCTTACCACCTCGTGTAACATCGACTTCCTCTAAATTCACTGGGCAAATATCAATACCAGAGTGGAAAATACAACATACTCAGTCACTAAAGCGAGTTTTTGTTTTTAAGGTTAATTACGATGCTGGGGGTGGGGGGGACCTTTGCTTTCTGCCTCAAGTTAGTGGAAAAATTCTGTGGTGTTTTTGTGAAAGTCTCACCTCATCAGGGCTGTCAAGGTCAAAGAGACCCAAGTGATCGATCTGGGGGACACTTGCCTAATTTCTGGTCAGCAGTTTGTGACCTTTTTAACTGTTTGCACCTGCCACCCTCGTCTTAGGTGCTGGATCCTAGCGCACCGGGTCTTCCTGTCACCCCTGCGCACCGTGCCACCCACCAGGGCGTCAGCAACCCCCGGAGGGGGGCAAATCCTGGGACCCAAGGGCATTGCAAAGAAACAGTGGCAGCGGTCAAACTCCATTTCCGTTTTATTAAAAAAAAACACACACTCAGATGTTTAAACAGGGGGGAAGGGAACCATAGAAATAAGGGGAAATCTCTTTTAAGTTTTCCCGATTCAAATTCTCAGGGATTGTTGAAAATTCATTAATTAGGGATTTAAAAGCAAGAAAAAAAAAGTTTCATACAACCAATTAGATGCCAAGCTTTGCAAACGTCTTGCTCTTTACTTTGGGGATTTGTAAAAGTCCTCCCCCTCCCGTTTCCCTCTCTCCCTGCACCTTTGTTGAACTTCGAGATGCCCCCTCGCCCCCCAAGTCATCAAACTGCGATCTGCCCCATTCCCCCTCCCCAAGGCAAAAGAAATCAAGAAATAAGAATGCCCCCCGAGAGCAGCCGGGGAGCCCTGGCCCAGCCCCGCCGCGGCAGGAGCGGGCCGGGGCCGTCCCTACCTGGGGCCGGGCGGCGGCGCGGGGGTCGCGGCGCCCATGGCTTCGCCGGCCTCGGCGGCCGCGCCGGGAAACGCGAGCGGCTCGGAGGTGCCGGAGCCCGCGGCGCTGCAGCGGCGGCCGCGGCGCCCTCATTGGTCCCGGGCGTCACGTGGCCGGGCGGCGGGCGAACCTCCCCGGCCCGGGTAACCCTTTACCTGCGCGCCCCGCGCCCGCGGCCGGGACCCGCCGCGCCGCGCCGCACCTGCAGCCTCCCGGCGCGCACCGAGCCCGCTCCCGGCGCTCGGGCTCCCTGCACCGACGGCCAGCTCCCGTGCCCGCTGCGGCCGCCCTGGAGAACTTCAGCGCCCACGTTTTGTCCTGGGGTAGTGGAGAAGGGAGCGTCCCAGGATTTGGAACTCTAGTGGGGGGAACAGATAAATGCACCCCTGGCAAATAAATGTGTACCCTTCACCCTCGTGCACTGGCGCTGTTTTTTTTTTTTTTTCCCTCGGCGCTGGCGTTAGCTGCTTAGACCCTAGCGTGCACACTTATGGGTCGCCAGCCCTCGTAGCTAGATGACCTGCGAAACGGTGGTAATTCCCAGAGAAGCTGCACACACTCATCTGCGCCTTCAAGGTCCCAGCAGGAGTTCAGGGAACTCCTGGCTCCAGTCTTCTTGCTTTTTCTCCGGTGTTCGACGTTGCCTGCAGTGCTCCACCCCACCCAAGGAGCTCTCGCGGTTGTTGCGCTCCATATACCTCAGGGGGGTGGAGAACTGGTGGCCTTATCCCAAAATTCGATCAGGTGTGGGCATTCTTTTCATCTGCGCGCCAAAGCGGTTGTGGGGCTTGCCAGGAAAATGCGTAAAGCAATTGCGCCATCTAGCTTACCCAGTTCTCGGTTCCCCCTTCAATTTAGCCTGGGAGAGAGGATACGGGGGATTAGAGAAGCTGCTGGACAGAGCACTACTTAGACATGGACCTGCTGCCTTTAGTTTTTCAGTATGTCCCTGTTAGTGGTTCCAGCTGCATTCACAGGCTTTCCTCACGCTAGACTGGGAGGAGATTCAATTTTGGGGGTCCTTCCCAGTGTTGTAGTAGCTGCCTCGCTTAAAAATGGTGGATTTATGAAGGAAGGCATATGTTGTTTTATGTCATTTTTAGATAAAAAACCCTTTGTCACAACAAATGGCTCTCACATTCTCACATCCAACTTCTAGCCCCCACTTTAGGAATGTCTACAGGATGTTGGTACATTTGTCAGGTTATTCTGACCCCCCAAAAAAGACTTTGGCATTTGTCTTCGGGTTTAAAGTGTCATTCTCAGACTTGCAGAATCAGCATCACTCTGATTTAGTAAAAACACACATTCCCCCAAGATATTGATTCAGAACTAGTGGGAGATGAGGGTGGGGGTGAAGAGGTTTGTGTTTAAACAAGTGCTGCACATTCCAGTTTGAGGACCACTGCTGTGTGGCTAAGTTGCCATCATCTAGTACAGGCTGACATTCTCTAAGGACAGGGGTGCTGTTATTTGTAACCCAAATTTACCAGGGCTATCTAATTTGTCATGTTGTCATGCTAAAACCAAACTCTCTGTATGTCTATAAAAACGTAATTCCTGTCTCATGCAGGTCACTTGAAATGCCGTGTGAAGATCTGACAGGCCCTGGGGGTGGGGAGGAATTCAGAAGAACATCTATAGTTTCTTGATGTATGTTGGAATGAAAATAGTATGATCCCTTTAGGGTTTTTTTTTGGTGGATTCATTGGCATATAACTGTTTTACAAACTATTAAAAGTCACAGAAGAGCCGGGCGTGGTGGCACACGCTTGTAATCCCAGTACTTTGGGAGGCGGAGACGGGAGGATCGGGGTTCGCAGCCAGCCTCAGCTCTCTCTCTCTCTCTCTCCCTGTCTCTCTCTCTCTCTACTTAGTGAGGCCCTCTGCAACTTCGTGAGACCCAGTTTCAAAATAAAGTATAAAAAAAAAAATAGGGCCGGGGGCGTAGCGTGGATGTAATGCCCCTGGGTTCACTCCCCGGTACCGCAAAAAAAAAAAAAAAAAAAAAAAAAAAAAAAAAA